>SSNP01000309.1:0-56738 GCA_006937955.1 Pachypanchax playfairii
ATAATTTTGGTGTGTACTGTACATCCCCAAATACATCAAATAAAACAAAACAAACCCATCTATCAAAACTACCTACTCACACATCTATAAACACATAAAACCTTTACAGATGTAAAAAAAAAAAAGCAGGAGCAGAACTGAAGTCAAGAAAACAGTTTTTGACAACTAAACCTACAAATGTGAGGATCTCTGCTGCTGGTGGTGGTGAGTGGAACTAATTGTCTTGCAGGGCGTGGCAGCAGATGATCAGTGATGACAGGTGTGGATCGTTACCCAGCTCAGGAGAGCTGGGTACTTAAGCAGAGGAGGAACAAGAGACAGACGCCAGTTTGTTCCGCTACTTTACGTGGTACAGAGTGGCAAGTGAGCAATATTATCAGAGTGTGTTTTCGCAGTAATTAACCTGCCTTCTTCTCCTCATGTTCAGCCTGCTGTCCTGGAGCTCCTCTCCTGACAGCGTAACCTCCAGCGTGGATATCGAACCACTCATAGTGAGGATTGGCTCAACACAGGAACGTACTAGAGCTCCGTTGCGGTGCTACGCGACCAGCTCTCTCCCTCTGGCTCCCTGTCTGTCTCTGGCTTCCTCTGGTCCACACCTTCCCGGTCACCGTTCTGCTGTCACCCCTGTCGCAGTCACGTCTGCGCATTCAGCACCCGGACCCGGATCTCACACACGGAACAACGACAGCTTGGCTCACCACCCCTGCGGCAACATCCTCGGATCTCTCCTCAAACCCGGACGTCATTCACGAAACCGTGAGTTAAGCGAGCACGATCCCCGCACGCCGCAGCTGGTTTCTCCAACTGTCACTAACCTCTCTCTCTCTCACAACCCCAGGACCGTTCCTGTCCCGCACCAGGCCCGTCCTGAGTTTCGTCGAGCACATTTACTGTTTACTTGTATTTACCTTGGAGCACTGTACATAATAAACACTGTTATTCCTGAACGCTGTTTCCTCGCTCTGTGTGTGTCTGGAGTTTGGGTCACTTTTGGAGCTCGCAAACAACCCCACCTGGTTCGAACCATGACACAGTGGAGGACAGTGAGAAGATCTTCACTCAGCTGATCCATCTGGTCCAGAAGAGAAGCTCTGATGTGAAGCAGCAGGTCAGATCCCAGCAGGAAGCTGAAGAGAGTCGAGTCAAAGAGCTTCAGGAGAAGCTGGAGCAGGAGATCACTGAGCTGAAGAGGAAAGACTCGGAGCTGAAGCAGCTCTCAAACACAGAGGATCACATCCAGTTTCTCCACAACTACCCCTCAGTGTCAGCACTCAGTGAGTCTCCACACTCATCCAGCATTAACACCCGTCATCTCAGGTACTTTGAGGACGTGACAGCTGCTGTGTCAGAGCTCAGAGATAAGCTACAGGACATTCTGAGAGACAAATGGACAAATATGTCAGAGACAGTTACTGAGGTGGACGTTTTACTGTCAGAACCAAAGACTCAAGCAGGACTCTTGAAATATTCATATAAAATCACTCTGGATCCAAACACAGCTCACAGACAGTTGTTACTATCAGAGGAGAACAGAAAGGTAACATCAGTCTTATTCTGATCATCCAGACAGATTTACTGAACGGTTTCAGGTTCCGAGTAGAGAGAGTCTGACTAGATGTTGTTACTGGTTACTGGGAAGTGAAGCGGAGACGAGGAGTTGTTTCTGTAGCAGCTTCATTCAAGAACATCAGCAGAGCAGGACGCGGAATGAATGTTTATATGGATTTAATGATAAATCTTGGGCTTTATTTTGTTCCCAAAACAGTTTCACATTCTGGTTCAACAACATAAAAACCTCCATCTCTAGTGGTTCCTCCAGAATTGGAGTGTATCTGGATCACAGAGCAGGTATTCATACAGCGTCTCTGAAACCATGACTCTCCTCCACAGAGTTCAGACCACATTCACTCAGCCACTACATGCTGGAGTTAATATTTCATTAAAACTTTCTCAGATTGTGACTCAGTTTTTATTGCTGTGATTCTTTTAGCTGTTCCAGATTTTTAAATGATTCTTTCTCCATTTGAAACATTAGAAGATATCACTCCTAATGTTTTGTTTTGTTTACATTAATATTTCTTCTTATAAAAACATAAACAAACTCTAAATTTGATTGAATATTCACAGATTTATTTTACATCAGTTTTACATTCAAATGCGGAAGTTTTCGAAAGTGAAAAACAAATCAGTTGTGTAGATTTTTACAATATGTGAAGAAATTGTGTTTTTGTTGATAAGAACACATTTGAGAAAAACTTAAAAGTGTCTGTGTTTTTCTCTTCATTTTGTTTATGAAAATATCAAATTAAAATATAAAACTAAAATAAAAACTGAGGCAGATTTCTTGTGAAACACCAATTATTCATTTTAAGCAGAAACATTTCTGGTTTCAGTTTGTATTTGTATCAACATTGGAACTGGCAACCTAGCAGAAACATCAGGGAAGGGAGGGGGTGAGCGGCTGAGAGCGTAAGCACACCATTGTTTTTCTTGTGAAATCACCAATGAGTTTAATGTGTCACGTGACCCTCTTACCATTGAAAAAACAAAAGTTGGATCCAAGATGGCCAACTTCAAAATGGTCACCACCCATCTTGTAAAGTTTGCCCCCTCACATATAGCCTACTAATGTGCCACAAACAGGACGTTAATATCACCAACCATTCCCATTTTATAAACGTGTTTCCATATAAATGGTCGACCCTGTATATTAGGAGAATAAAACTCTGAAATAGACCGAGTTATATACTTGTAGAGTGGATCCATAACACTAACAGAAGCGCCAGACATGCATTTGACCTAACAGCGACGGGTTGCAGGGAGCTGGTGCCGATGTCCAGCAGTCTTTGGGCCAGAGGCATCAGTCTTGTTTCTGTGTAATCAGGTCAGTTTATGTCAAACTATCTGTGAGCCTGGAATTTAAATCTAAGATGTTAAATTTTTGATGTAATACATGTAAAATTTCTCAAACTCTGAAGAAACAGTAAACACTATAGGATTTATACATACAGAAATAGGAAGGAATATGAGTTGAGTCATTAAATAGACATGGAGAAAAATGCTACAAAATAAGATCAATACTGTCCAAACTTAAACATAAATGTTTCACAAATATGTAAAAAAAAAATCACTCTCTGCTTAAAAACATTATTACTTTAACATCAGGTCAATAAAGACCTCCAACACTTTCAGAAACTATTTATTTCAGTTAATCTAAATTCTGCAGCTTCCAAAAGATATAAACTATCAATCACTAAAATACTTCTTTAAACCTCAGAGTTAGTGTTTTAAGACAAAAATCTCAGCTCTCATGATAAACTGACCCAAAATACTAAAATCATCATAAAAAAATCTGATTCTGTAAAATGATAATCAGCTGATTCAGACAAGCAACCTGTTTGTAGATTTGAATATAGACATCTCATCTTAGCTGGATGCTTCCCCTTTGATAGTCTTATGCATATTCATTAATCGTGATATCCACCAGAAGGTTATTATCCATAAATGTCACTCTGTAATTAATTAATCCTGTCTGCTGGTTTCTCTCCCTGCCTCATTAACAAGCCAAGTCTGGCTGATTGTATTCATATTCATGTGTCCAAATATACAGCTCTATTTCAGATTCAGATGCCAGAATATTTCACTTCATTAGCAGCAGGAAACGCCGCAGGGCCATTTGACAGGCAGGATCTGAATTCTGAGTTTCCTGTCTGCAGCACGCGCTGGAATCAGTTTGTTTGGGTTGTTACTGTAATGAGTGAACACAAGATTCAAGAGTCAAAAGTAAGGGCTTGTCTTAGTCAGTGAGGCAAAGTTTGTGCACATTTCAAATGAAAATCACCTTCGATGGGTAATGCAGTCCAAGGAGACAATCATAGGGGTAATTTTGTGCTGTTTAGCAAATTGATTTTTAAAGCCACCCCAGAGGCACATCTATTACTGTTGGTTTGAGTTTTAATAAAAATCCAATAAAAATTTGCACAAAGCTGAGAGGAGTTACTCCAGCACATTAGGCTAATAGAGAAGAATACCAGCACTCAAGGAAGAAGCTTGCAAATAGTTTGACATTTACTCTCCCATGCTCTCTATTATTGGACCAGGATTTTATCCTTAGGCTCTGCTCAGTTATGCATGGTACTTCCTGCAAATGTTAATAATATGGGCTTTAAGGGGAAAAAAGCACATGCCATGCTGATATGTGGCCAAAGTGTGTGCTTAGCAGGATGGATTAGCTCTACGAGAGATAGCATCGTAATTGGAAGCTCTCGTGTCAAATACGCCAACATCCTTCCAGTAAAAAATATTCCAGAGCAGAAAAAATGCAGAACCACTTTCGATAGAAACATCAGTGTGTAACATTTAAGTGGAAATTGAAATACTCAAGCGGGAATTTTTGTGTGTCCCAGGGCTTTTGATTTTAATCCTTCTAACGTCATAATACTTAACTGAGAGTTACTGATTAAACTGATTCACAGGTTAGATAATGTGCAACTATAAAACACAAGTAAAATGTAACATGTAAAACAGTAACATCTGCCTAAAAAGGTGAAGGGAACTTTAAAATATCTGAATTGAAAATAGATAAACTCCCGATGGCACGTAAGGGGCTTTTTAGCTAAATGCTAATGTGCTAACATACCCAGAGCTCATGTGGGCGTGATCGCCAGCAAGCAGGTACATTTCAAAGCCAAAATAACTTTTTACTTAATGTTTGTTCATGGAACTAAATAAGGTTTAAACTTTGTGTATATGTATACACTATATATTAATGAAAATAGGGCTGCACAATATATCCCCAGAGAAAAATACTTATATTTATAAAAGATTCAGCGGTTATAAATGATTGAAAGTTGTAGCTTATGTGATTGTATTTGTGTATATAAAAATCACAAATCACTTCATTCTCATTAAAACAAAATACCACTGGTTTATCTTAAAATCTGTTCATCACCAGAAGAAAACTAAAAAGTTGAACTGAATCTGCTAATGGTGTTATGTATCGGTTTTAACTTCAGGTCAGTTTCAGTCATTTCACTTGCTGTTTACTTTATAGACAAGAGCTGCTGAGACTGATGGAAATGTCATTTTGCAGGTCATAAACCAAGATATTGGACAAATTGGACGTGATGATGCTAGTAATTACCTTCTCAAGCAATACATCACAGAGAAAACCTGAATATCCAGAGTGTCTGTAAAAAATGTAGCAGTCCAATTCATTTAGCTGTCATGGTATTTTCCCAAAAACAAAAATGTTCCACTGATGGTGGTGCTAAATGAAAAATCAGCCAGACCCTGAAGTCATTAGTCATCCATGCTTTTGGTAATATGGATATCTACAACCAATTTCCCGCTTACGCCTGGAGCCACTGTACTAGGCTTACAAGTCGAAAGTTTATAATAATCTAATATATATATATATATATATTAGATTATTATAAACTTTCGATATATATATATATATATATATATATATATATATATATATATATATAAAATCCCAGAAACAAAAGGGCAAAAGTTCCATACCTATAACTCTAAATCTTGCAAATACTAGTAAGTTGAATAAGACTAATCAAGAATACAAGAATCACGTCTTGTATTGTACAAAACTAAAAGTGTTCTGAAATGTTCTGGAGTGCAGAGTGTGTTGGTTCTACCGTAAGGACGTCTGGACTTTGAAGCATCTCAGGGTTGAGTCTGGCTTGTCTGTTTCATCTTAAAGGGTTTCTCCCTAAACATGAACAAAATAATTTCCTCATTAAATTAGAGCAAAGGATTATCATAAAAACAGTCACCAAAATTTACATTTCAACTTTTAAATGTTGGATACAGAGTTTCAGTAGAGCTTCTGGCACATTAATCCAACAGCAGTGTCTCACTGATTAGCAGACATTAGCTTTCTTTAATTAAGCTTTGCATTTAATTCACTTTTGAACAGCCCTGCAAGTATTTTTGGACATTAAACAAACTCTTAACTCCACAACTTCTGAAGTTACCACTCCTGTTAGTGTTGTTGAGCTTAATCACTAGCTAACGGGAATCACCGTTAGCTAGTACATTACAAGGCAAAACCATTATCCAGGTATCTAAACACGAACTGACCTTGTATGTGTTAAAAGTGATTTCATTACTTTACATAAATAAATTTACATTTTTAATCCCCACAGGGAGAGATTATCAGAAAGAGCTTACTACCTCAAACTGCAGGGGCCTCATTAGCTGATAAAATAAAGTAGAACTGCTCACTCTGCATTACAGTTTGGCTTTTTGGGATACATCAAACTCTACATTTATTAGTCTACTTGGTGAATGCAGTAGTAAAAATAAAGCTGACACATTTTATACTATCAGACATTTAATAAAATGAATCTAAAATCCATTTTTATTGCTCAACAGAGCAGCTGTTCAGCTTTCCTGCTATTTGGTGCTTGGGGCTGTTATTCAGTTATTCTCATTAATACCTCACCAAAGTGCAGATAAAGACTATAATCACTATTTTCAAGCACAACTGTTTTTGCAAAGTAATTATGTTTCATTGTAAAATACAACACAGAACATGATTAATTGATGGGATCTAATAGTGTGAGATTATCACAGGGTCAATATTTCTGGTTAGACGTTCACCAGTGGGATGAAGGAGATTTGAATACAAAGGGCGGGGCTCACCCCACCTGAAGGTAGGAGGAGGTCATATTACATCACCTACTTCTTTACAGTAACATCCCGCTCATGATTTTTAACTACAGATTGTTTTTATGTTGCAAGTTACTGAACAATGAAATTTAAAAATTTCAAAGAATCAATAAAATATACATATTTGAATAACTGGTTGTCTTTCGTAGGTTTCTAACCACCACAGTGCTTTTTAGGATAGGGGTTCGTTTTTCAGCATAATACTAAAAATTACTTTTTGTCTTACATTTCAGTCATTGTAGTTTTATTCTGAAAGGATTACAGCTCTGGGTAAGCTACACCCTTACTGCATTTGATCCCACAGACAGATGAAACTCAAGGTACATAAATATCTCCGACTTGCAGAATTGAAAACGTCCCCAAACTTTCAGTTCCACCTGAGGGGCTTTCAGCAGCAGGTAAAATCCTCCTGAGTTACTGGTCAATGGGGGAGAAGGTTGTGACTGGTGGTAAATACTAAAAAAAACAAACTAATAATTTGTGTTAAACTTAAATAGTATATTTGTCAAATATGGCCATCAATAAAGATAACATCTGATATTTGACTGTGATTCTGATGTATTCTTCCCAGTGAAAAGCTTCGTGTAAAGTGACGGACTGAAACTTCTGAGGAACGTGCGCTCATCCAGCCTTAAAAAGCATTTTATCTGCGCTCCTTGCCGACATGCACACGCAGATGGTTATTTCTCCCTTAGTTGTGAGATTTATAATGAAAGAGCTGCGGCTCAAACCACAAAGAGATGGTGTGACCAGCCTGCGTGACTTCTTTAAGATCTCCATCCCACTGTATTTATCTGTGTCTGCACTGAATATCAAAAGGCCTTTCTCAGTGGAGCTCAACGCAACTCGTGTGTTTCTCTTTTCAGGCACTGCATCTCTTGGAAAGAGTTACAACCTGAAGTAATTTAGACCTATTCCCTTGGAAAATCCTCCCAGTGTGTCCTTGAACAGTGAGCTCGCAGTGCGCAGAGGCATAAAGCTCTCATTTGTCATCTGGATTGTGTCTCAGTTCCCTCCAGAGTTTGCTAGTTGGGATATTGTGAGGACTGTTTCATCCCTTGATGTTTACTTGCTTATAAAAAACCGAAGACATCTTCATCTTATTCTGCTTGCTCTTACTGATAATGCCTCTCTATATGACCTGACCTTAAATTAAGAATGAACAAATCAGCAGGATTTTAAAACTTTCTCCTCTTTGCTTTGGTTAATAATGTGACATTAAGTGCAGAACAAGTCTGCCTGTCCAATTGAAATACATGAAATGGCTTTTATAGAATCTTTAAATGATGTTTCTTTGCTAGCAGAAGGACTTCAGATGGATGTTCAACTCCTTCAGTCCCAGTGAAGCCAATCTGTTGCAGCACATTTACTTTTAAAGCTTCCTTACCTTTTCAAATTTCAAAGCACTTTGAATCGACTTTAGATATTTGCATCCTTCTTTCATACGGCGCTGATACAGCTAAAGAAACTACACCCACCTTCATGAAACAACTCGTTACATTTCTGCTAAATGCCATTTTGCAGCTTCTAAGCTCCATGATTGTAAAAAAAGCTTTTATATTCAGTCCTCCAAAAAGAATCGGTCGTCTGTTCAAGAAATTAAAAAGGAAACAAGGCACGACTCAATTATGCCTCCTGTAGCTTAACAATAAAAACAAAATAAGAAGGAATGAAAGACGTCTTTCTGTTTTATATTCCAGTACGATGTGCATGTTTCTAAACTCAGAGGAACAGAGCTTATCTTAAAGGCTGTGGAGCTTTTAACAACTGGCTTGGCGTTTGTGAGACTCGTGTTAATTTTCATCTTGTGCACAGTGATGCAGTTCACTTTGTCTTGCTAATTTCAAGCTGATTAAAGAATCCACAGAAGGATTCTTAAATGAGACTAATAAATGGGCAGAGGTCCAAGAGTTTGTTCACAACACTAGTTGGAAAGTTGCCAACAATTTGACCTCGATGGAGATAAAAAGTCAACAAAGTTTACCAAAACTAGTCAGCAACAAAATCACATCTGTGCTGTAGGAGGTTGTTAGCTAAGCTAACATATAGTGGGGAAAAAAGATAAAAAAATGTAACAGTCTTTTCTTTTTCCTACTTTCAAATCACCAACTAAAGAAGGAGTGCTGGGAAATGAAGCTGATTCAGGAAGTGGAGGTTGTTTCTCGGATGGATTCACCTGTGTGGCCAAGAATCTGCAGAAGCTCCACTCGTGTGGGCAAAGTTTAAAAAATTAACCAGTGTGCTTCCCACTGTTGAATTCTGTTTGAGAGAAGTCCTTTAAGAGCTCATCACGGCTTCAACATTTCAACAACAGTGAGGAGAGTTTAATCCCAGACTTCCCGAACTTCTCTCACTGTTGGGATTAAAGTGCTGTCAGCGCACAATCACGAGTCTCTGCAAAAGGAAAGATTAGCAGAGAAATATTACCTGAAGGCTTACAGTGGGAGACTTCCCAGATGTGTTCAATCAATTAAAATCCTATGTGTGTGTGTGGTCCATCACTTGTTTGTCTGGAAAATAACTCATTCACTCAACTCTTCCCCAGCAGAGTTCCACTCCTCTTCACTCCTCCCATCCAAATGAGACTCACTATTTGATGTGCAGACTTCCTTTGAGACCTCATGGGAGATGAAGTTGGAGTTTGTTCCTCTTGCAGACGGGATCCAACATGCAGTCTGCAGCCCCCCCCCCCCATCATTGTGGAGGGAGACGTCTGAGGAACATTATCTGCTGACTTCAAATGAGCAGTGAAGAGGGGGCAGCTTTGTTAAGGAGCACTGTGCCTCCTCCATGCTATTCACAATTGTTTTAATTCCCTCGAAGCGTCTCAGTCTTTTTTTATCATTAAAGTACCGGTTCAAGGAAAGGAGGCAAGATCTGGATGCTGCAGAGTTACTCTTTAAAGTGGGACTAATGAATGTTTAGCAATGACCTTGATTTTAAAAAGCTTACATCCTTTGAATAAAATGATCTCCAACTTAAAAGCTAAAGCAGTTTTTGTTTTTGTGGAGCGGTCTGCTTTCATCCCAAAACGGAACCGGACTACAGCACAAAGCATCACAATAAAGGCAATTATAATGAATATTTCTCCTAGTATCAAAATCTGGGGTCTGTTTATCATCTTCTTGTACAGAACAATGTCATTTTACAGCTAAACACCTTCAGGAAAAACTACCAAGGTCAATATTTTCTATTTTATTTTGATGTATTAAATACAATAAACAGAAACATAGAAAAGGGTAGTTCAAATCCTTTAAGTGGGTCTTTATGAAAAGGTTTAAAACTTAATATTTTCCCTGTTGTCACTTCAAACTGCTTCAGTCGAGAGAAACAGAAACTAATCAGGATTGTTGATACATTTAAAGACTTTTAGAACAGCCAATAGCAGCAGTGAAGCTGACTGGGCTAATGCATGCTAACACATTTGGACTAGAAAAGGCTTGAATTAAAATCGTACAATCACAACTCCAGTCACAGGTTAATGTGAACACTATTATTGAAGCAATTACGCTGCTGAAAATTTTGCATTACAAGGTCGGTTACATAAATTTTAAGGTTATTTGAGAGCGCTGATAGCAACAAACAGCTAGCTGTAGCCTGCAATATTTGTGGAATTATTGTAATATCTCAGCAAGAATCACGTTATGAAAAGCTGAGAGAAGTTTAGAAATCAGCTTTCACGTAAACCACCATAAAAAGTCTGAGCTTCAAGTTTTTTTTAGGACCACACAAATCCACTTTGGATCCAACCTGCAGGATTAGCAGTTAACTTGTCAAAGCATCAAACAAGGTTTCTTCAAATTAAGGCAGTTAAATCAGCTTTTCACAGAAACCCACCACCAAATATTACACATATCCTTAAAGTCTCACCTCCAGAGGACATTGCATCTGAACAATTCAGTCTTCATGACGTGCTTCTCCAGAAACGTTTCTTTGTCCAACTGCTCTTCAAGACTTCAGTCAACCTAAAGGTGGAGATATATTTAGCAGGAACTTCTCTTTTGGATTGTAACTTCTTATTCCACGATATAAAACTTTGGAATCTGACAATCTCTGCTTGTGTAAGAGAGAACCTAACAGGTGTAGCCACTTGTAATCAGGTACAAAGGTAAAGGGCATGACAAGTTAAACACACTACACTTCTCTGTGAAAAGTCAAATGACCTGTTAGTGATAAAAAGGAATTATTTTGCAATTCTCAGAGATATAATTCACACATATTACAGAACCAGCAAAATCCAATAACAAAATAAATGACAACTTGTCACTCTCTTCTACCAGGACATGTTTATTTACAGCGGCAAATGATACGAGTCACAAGTGTTCCACAGGTACATACAGAGAAACACCAATAGTTCCCACCTCCTGCACAATTGACACTCAGCAGGGACAGTCCAGGGGACACGAGGAGCATGGGGACAAAGAGAACACGTAATGTACACTGAGCTCAAATACACCTGTTTTACCCCCCTGACAGAAGAAAAAGGACTGAGGTGCAGTGAAGGAGACGAGGAGAAGATAGAGGTGAAGAAGGGGAGGTTTTAGACTCATATTCAAATACAAAAGAACATGTACAAATTGTATAGCCTCCAGGCACTGTGCTCCAGTATTTACAGTGATCGTAACAGGCAGCGAAACCACTTCATGGCAGGACCATCCACTTGAGATATGCAGGTACACGGGTTCGCTGTGAGGAAACAAAGCCAGCACTTCGAGGTCTGAGATAAAAACCAGCCAAGTCTGAGAGGCAGGGAACAGTGGTGGGGATGATGAGGGGCTCGCAGACACATGCACCGAGTGCTGCAGCCGGGGAAATTAATCACTATCAAGAAGTACATAATCAGGATTTATTCATCACCCCGAATCTCAGCGCAAGAGCAACGTGCACTCTTCACTCAAAGAGGAACACTTGCAGCAATCCCGCCTGCCACGTGGTCATCACCTATATGACTTGCAGAGTGTGTGATGCATAAAGAGTCTGCAAAGTGGACACACAATCTAATTTACAAATTTAACAAATAAATTATAACAAAATAAATGAATTCCAGAATTTCTTGATTAATTGGAGATGTTGACAAATTAAATTTGGCGCACGCACTCGCACACATACAGGTGACTTACAGTACTGTACGTGCAGATACATTCAACAGACACACATGCAACCTGAAGTGTGCTCACTCACCCATGCATGTATGCACATACACACACACACACACACACACACACACACACACAAAGAGTGACACATTGAACACTATTAAAACCAGATTTCTGCTTCCCAAAAACTTCACTTTGTACTCTAGTAACAGCATCAACCTGACATCTAACTGTGAGTCAATCCAGTGTCTTCAAGGACAAGCCACAACCCTAAAACTACGAAACAATCCCAGAATTCACAGCATCACAATAAAAGTCGATCCTCTGACATGTTCTCCGGCAAAAAAAGCAGCGATCAAAATTCATTTGATGGAGCGCACTGTTGCAGCAGCATTGGGCCACCGTACAGGGAGGGGGGGAGAGAAAAGGCACATTAATGCCATAATTACTGCCTCTGTTGAAATGCTGTGAAATAGCCTTAGGGTATGAGTTTTCTTAAGGGGGAAAGCAAATGACTAGCAAAAGCAAAATTACACCATCACTGAACTTTGGACCAGAACACAACATAAAAAGAAGAGAGGGCGAAAAAAATGAAAAACAAACCAGCTTTTCATCGGAGAAATGTTCACAACGAAAGCTAAGCCTTTTGGATTTGAGAAGAACAAAAGACACATCCTTTAGAGTATATTTACATAAAAGCTCTGTAAAATATTCTTTTTTCACTTATGTACAACACATGACAATATCAGAGTGAATAGTGATCAGACTGAGCAACATAAAAATATGTGTGAGGCAGATCTGGGACAAGAATGAAAGAAAGATGTTTTTACCGTATGACACGGTGGATTAATTCTCATGTTCCCATGCTTTGAGTGATTACATTCACTGCTTTTTTTGCTTTCAAAGATAGAAAAGATTTTTAGAGTGGACACTTTACAACACAATCATTGTCATTATTGATTTTCGTTCTGGCAACTGTTTATTGTTTTAAAAGTGATGAATAAATCATGCATGTATGTCAACGGACATTATTCAAGATTGAGAAATTGTACTACAAATGACATCTAGGTTTGTGCACCGCATCCTACTGCAAGTTTCAACAATTTTCACCATTTTAATATTAAAAAATAATTATGTTTCCCACATTTGTTTAACTTCTAATCCAATTTTTGCATTTTTATTATTTTCTTTGTGGTTTTTCAATGTGGAAAAATTGCCATTCACGTTCTAAAGCCTCTGAACCCTATTGTCATGAAACAAAAAACTGCTACATCTGCATCTGATTAGCACATAAATCCAGCTTTAAAGGCATAAAACGGTGGTTTTAGTGTAACACTCAAGCATGGAAACACTGTGCACCTTAAATGAATTCTGATAAAGATAACCTCCAATAGTAACTGTGTCTTTTGTTTTACCAGGATTATGGGTGTACAGACACGTTATAGCTGCAAGAAAAACCTCATGTGAATTTTGATAAAAAATAAAAAGTATCAAGGAAGTTAAAAAGTAAAAATGAGAGAAAATTGAGACAGATAAAATAAAACCAATACAATCAAGCGCCTTCCACTGAATCCATGTTTGTGAAAACCATAATGCGTCTAAAAGGTTGACTCTTTCTTCTTTCTAATAATTTTATTTACATTTGTCTTTCATTCGGGCATTGTTATAAACAGATATAGTATTTTACTCCACTATTTTCCAGTGTTGTCGCTTTTCTGGGTTTGGTCTTGTGATCCGAATGTTCTTTTGGTGGCGAGGGGTGGACCGACCCTTTGATTTTTCTGCTCCTTTATGCTTTGCTGTCATCAGGCTTTATGTGGAGGCTGTTGTCACTGTGCACTTTGATTTCAATCGTATCCGGCTTGAGAGACTCTTTGCCATTTTCTTCCTTCAACGGTAACTTCCTGCAGTAAACAAACAGAATTCAAAGAAATGAAAGAGATTTACATCATTCACTCTTAACAACTTCATAATGAAAGAACTTTAAATACACAGATTTTAGGACGGATGTTTTTATGCCATTTATGAAGCACAAACAATAAAGCAAAACTAAATTGGGCCGTAAAAGAGAGTGGGCCAAATAGTTTTCCCAACAAAATAAGCACTTTCTGGCATTAAAGCCCATAAATAGTCACATTTTAAGAGTTTTTGGTACTTGAATGGGTCGGTCTAGAGGGATTAATAAAAATGTATTTAATTGAGAAGAGGCAGTACGGATATTAAATCTAACAGCCTCTCCATAGCTGTACAAAGAGTAATAGAAAAAAGATGATTAATATTCTTGCCTTTTTTGGGTCTGAATGGTTACAGACCTGATCAGCTTTCAGCTCGGGTTCTAATGATGTCTGAAGATGATGACGATGAGGAGATGGGTGAGAATGAATGACGAAACAATGGCTTAGCAGGAGTGTCTCCTTCTGTTCACATGCAAACACTTTGGGAAGGTTATAAAAAATAGTAAAAACATTTTTGTTATTTATGTTACTGACTATTTATTATTTTAAACGTTATGAAGTTTGCTGGTCAACAAAAGTTGTTCTTAAATGGGTTATAGGTTATATCCTGTTGACTCCCATCTTAAAAGAGAAACTAACATCACTTCTTTACTGCGTCTGAAACTTAATGTGGTTGTGATTCTTTCATGTTCTTTAAGTTCCACTGCAAATATTTCTTCCCCCTTTGTTGGAAGCAAATTGGAGGAAACTGAAGACACTGAGAAGATCTGACCTTTTATAATAATTGTAAATAATAAATAATAATTGCTTCTAATCTTCTAAATGACTGCTGTGCTCACAGTTTTCCCCCTATGTTAGACTGAATAACATTACAACCAGGATTACACATTTTCCATTTTCCTTTGATTTGATGCATTTGAAGAAGGGAAAAATGAAATATCCATGTATGTGTCATTAAGCCTGGGCTGTGTGATTGCCTTTTCTCTGAAGTGAGTGTTTGCCTCATCCCTTTGAGTCTTACTCTGAGAAATGTGGCACAAGGACATCACAGTTTTATTTTTATGTTAATGCAGTCCAAAGAAGAAAATCTAATCACTGTGTACTTCCTGTAAAAGTGATGAATGGCAGCTTTTATCTGGCTGATGTGGCTTTATGTAGGTCAAAATGAAAAATAAAGGAACATATTTTGTCCTTTCTATGCAAACTTATATTTTAATTTCAGTGAATCTGCATTTACAGATTTTGATTGTCTACGTTAAGAGTGTGTTTATAAAAAATGATTAATTAATCTTCTATTGGATTTTCTGTTCATTTGCTTTTGCACATCTGAAATCATTCCAAATCATTCCCAGTGTAGCTAACCCCTCCTTTCCACCGGATGCGTCAGCAGCACGTTACTGAAGCAGCCCGTCTCGCTCGCATATTCTGCTGCTTGGCCCTTTCCACCGGGTGCGTATCAGGTGTGTAGCAGCAGGGAAGCAACCGTCATTGAAAGAGCACAAAGTCATGCGAGATTAGCAAAAGCACGCGTGACTTCGTCAGTATACACAACAACAAGCAGAAAAAAAACTACAACATGGCTCCAAAAGGTTTGTGTTTTATGTTCTGTCCGTTTTATGTAAATATGAAGGACATTTAAAGATCCAGAGGGCTGCTCCCTCTGAGCGTATTTTGGTTTTGGAAAAGTTTATAGCGGGGGTCTACAAAACCCAGTAGTGGAGTGCCATTGTTCAGCAATTGTCTCTGCTTCACCACACCTCAAAACTCCTCGAAACTGTTTTTCAACCTCGATCTTCAAGGCAGACCTCTTCCCCTTTCCAAAATGTCGAACTTGTGACGCGTTTCAGACACGTAGCACGTAAAAAATAGAAACGGCGCGTATGTGCCACGAGATGTCGCTCCTGAGACGCGTTTGACTCGTGCTGCTGATGGATGCGGTGGAAAGGGTTCTATTGACTACAGCGGTATCTATCAGCTGCGTATGACGTGCTGCTGCAGTAACGTGCTGCTGACGCGTCCGGTGGAAAGGAGGGGTTACTCTATACATGACTGTTTATGGGTTACCATGACAACAGGAAGTGTGTTCAAACAGCAAGATTTAATTTGATCAATTTTCTTGTTATTAATTGAAATGCTAACAGTTACATTGTGTTATATTCTGATGTGCATAATTAAAATAAGTGTCTTTGGACATCAGTATGAAGTGGGAAGTGCTTTTGAGCATAGAGTAGCTAAACCCAGTGACCTCTAAAACTCAAAACTATGACCAGGAGTAGTAAAAATATAAAGGACCAAAGAGATGTTTAGATTAAACAGAAATGTCAGACTAAAAAAAACTCCTGTTTTCACATCAACATGCCCCTGATATTCTGTTTCTTTTTTCTTGTTGTTGTTTATTTTCCTGATCTAATTAACAAATCTGGAAACCAGAACTGGGTCACATGTGGGGAAAGCAGAAATAGACCTGATGCTTGTCAGGGTGTTGATATGTATCGGGCCACCAGCAGGCCAGTATTAATGGTCTTTAGCTGAAGGCAACTCATTTGCAGAGATCACAAGGTCGCGCTGCTTCTTATCCCGACTCCCGTCCTGTTAATCATTTAAAGGCCTGTCTGTCACCTTCCCTCAGAAACCATCCATCAGCTGATATTTTTGACAGAAAACTGGAGTCTATCCGCTCAGTCAGCTAAAAAACGAAATAATTAGCATTTTGAAAGGTATCGTGTTCGCAGGCTGGCTACAGCCTCCAGATATACTGAAACAAAATGCTGTAAATTCTCTGTGAAGTTCCTCCCGATTACAGAACGATGGAGACGGTAAATCCAGTCAGTTGACTGATAACTGCACATACTTCCAACTTTATACCAGAAATATTAATGCAGGCTAATCAGAATTAGCTTTCATAAAAAAGTAGAAATGATAAATTCCATTTTCCTTCTTGACTCTCACACTCAGACCCACTCCAACCAGTCAGTATATGCAACACTTAGAAAATGGATTTGGTCAAAATAACTTCACAACAGTTATTTTTTAAATATGTTTCTCCCTGCTTGGATTAATATTATACTGATTTTACAATAAGGTATGTTGTTTAGACAAGACTTCAAATAAACCCAATCACCAGAAATATATTAAAACAAATATAATAGGTGTAAAATGCCACTGGCTTTAAAATATACGATGTGTAAAACTAAGATTGTGTGCAACGAGTCAAAGCAGCATTGAATTTGGATATTTTGTGTTTTTTTTTTTTATTATTCATGTCAAAATCAGGTCCAGACAGAAAGACAAACATGGATTGATGCTATTTGTCAAGTAGTTTTTAGGTTTAAAAATCAAAAAGATTTCAAAGGACCATATTGAAAATGTATAAAATACCTTTATTTCTATTCCATGGTAGTAGTTAATGTGTTTTTGAAGCCTGAAACATGACAGGGTTATATCAGGAGGGGTTCTTGCAGTTTTCCAAATTAAATTCACTATATTTAAAGAACAAATGTGCTTTGTTGTTTTTAGTTTTCTATGCTACATTTCCAAAACCTAACAGGTGTGTTCACATGAGCATGTGTATTGACTGAAAATAAAGATAAATAACAAACACATCCGTGCTGTTGGGAAAACTGTAACTCTCTCTGTAGCAGTTTTAATCAAAGCGTTGACAAGTCGTCATTCTATTGCAGACGTTGAATTAAAATAGATGCCCTGCCTAACACAAAGCTACAGCGTGCAGGTATTTTAAATCAACATTAACACGTCTTCTTATTGATGTCAGCAGTAAACTGTCGAGTTCAGGAACTCAGAGTTGCTGTCGGAACTCCATGCTGCATGTTCACTGAACTCCAAGGGAGATTCTCAGTGAACCAGGTCATAAATGTAAAACAGTAACCCCGTGTGATACTGAACCTAATAAGCCCAAATATTGCGATTGGCTAGAGGGGGGTTCCCCTTTGGTTGATTGGTGGATGCTCAAGCGCCTGCACATAGAACCAATTTCATGTCTCATTAGCTTCATGCAAACCCAGATTGGACTTCAGATGGTGAGGGTTTTCTCAGTTCATGGGAAATTGGTGCTGCTTGTTGTTTCATCTTTCTTGAGAGTAAATCAAGAGAAGCAAAAATGCATTTGCTGAACCAACATATTAATAAAGTTTCATAAAAAAAGCGCCATTAAAAAGTTTAGATAATAGAAGTTGGAAAAAGAGAGACAGAAGTTATTTTGTTCAAGTGCCATTAACTTGAACACAGGAAGCGTCCGACCCTTAAGGTTTGACATTTTTTGTCAGATTTTTTTCAGAATATTTTAAAGGAATAGTTTTTATGTTTTTCTCAGTTAAGGTTTTGGACATTTTGAGCTCTGGCTCTGCAGAAGAGATAGTACATTCTTCATTAACCTGATGCCACTCATCCAGTCTGAAGTGCATTAGCGATAATAAACATTATAAACAATCGTTTTGTGAATTCGATATCACGTCAGGCTTCTAATGGTTAATATTTATTATAGATATGGAAACACGTGTGTCTGTGTTGAGTGTCCAAAGACCCTGTTTGAAACTGGTTGTTATTCAAGTCGTGTGCTCATCCAATCAGAAAGGAACTTTCATTCTCCATGTTATCTAAATTCATTCTAACAATATTTCATACAACAATATTTGACCACAGTGATGCTAACAGTAGTGAGGGTGTTTAGTAATAAAATATATGCTACTTGATAGATGGAAAAGATCTGGGTTTAAACAGATTGTAGAAAACTAATGATGAATCCAGAAACTGGAGCTGAAACTAAACGAGCGCCCCCTAGTGGCAGCACATGTTACACGACGTTATGGCTTCACTGTTGTCCAATAAAAGTAGACTGAAACCTTTTTATACAGTCTGAGTTGCACGTTTCTCACCTCTCTAGAACTCACCAACCTGCACAAACATTACCTCAGTATTACATGCACGTTCAGAAACTAACGAAACAAAACTTTTGGTAAAGCACACAGGAAAGGCAGCCGTGTCTTGACGAGAGCACCAGCAGCGTGGTGCTTGAGGTTGCTCAGATATCAGGGTGGTTTGCAGATTTCAAACACTCAGTGACACTAAATCCAACCCAAAGAATATTTACTTATTTTTTACCTCAGCTGACGTTAATTAAGGACACGGCCGTCTGCAGCAGGACACAAATGGAAACTACTATTCCCAGGCTACAAAAAGTCTCTTGAGGTTTTGTTTACACGTTTCTGTTCCACCTATTTCTATTTTTACAAACATATTTCATCATTACTGAAAACATGGACGTTCTGTTATGGCAGGCTCATGGCTGATACTTTCTTCACGAAGCTTAACCACCTTCTTCCATCAATTGTTAAGAAAAAAATAAGAGCTTGTATAAGTGATTGTGAAATACAAAGTAAACAGATTGTGGAGGAACATTATTCCAGTAACAAACGCAGATCGTGTGCTTCATCTACAGCTTTGTAACTTCTTGTCTGCTCGGCTGTTCAGCATCTCAGTCTGCTGCTTAAGAATTTAAAATGAAAGTTCTGTGTGCTTTTGGTCAACACTGCATCTCTGTACAATAAAAGAGATTGTGTTTTTATGAAAATAACTCAATGTAACCAACACAATTGGTAATTAAAAACAGGCCATCTGCTGTAAACTCTAACAGAGGGCTGATTCCAGTCCAAAACTTTACATATATTCATTACAACTCAGAAATAATTAAGTGAAGCCATCTTTACAAAGCTGGGCTCAAATAAATATATTTTATTTATAAAACACGACACAGTAGCTTTGCTGTTGTTTTATAGCAGAAAACAAAAAGAAAGTCATTAAAAACTGGAATAAAATGTACCAGCAGAAAATCTTTAAACTATCTGTTTAAGAAAGGCTGATTATTAAATATTCTTTGCAGTGTTTCTAAATGATTCTTTCAAATTACTTTATACCGAAACTGCATTATAAAGATTTCCTCCAGTGTGTATTTGAGTCTGAATATCGTCCTGGAAATTTTTGTGTTTGCAAATCTGCGTTTAAACTCAGACTGTAAGTATAATAAGACTTTTTCTGTTTAAATGGTACGAATCATTAGATTTACATGAACACAGTTAAAACTCTGGCCTCTGAGTTAAATCAGTTACAGCATCTAGATCCTGATCCCATATTATTATTATTGGAAAAAATATTATATAAAAAATCAGGACTTTAGAGACTTTAAAAGACATTTTCTTGTTTCTTTACATTGTAAATATGTTTTGACTTCCTTGTTTTATTTGTTAAAATGTGCAGAATGTTTGTGCTTCATATTTCCACATAAAGTTCAGTTTTAATTTGTAATTTCTGTTTTAGTCACAGTGCTCAGGTTTAACAGCTGCATCGATTTGACAGAAGTGAAACCCTAAAGTGTGAGAAATGTTTTTGTTTTGTCTTAATGCCTCATGAGCTCAGTGTTAAAAAGTCCAGCGGGGTCAGTGTGAGTTTGCTTACAGCTCAAACGGGCTATAAAACAAATATCACAACACAAGCTTTGCTTGTATGGAACCGTTTACGTCCCTGTGCTGCACAGTGTGAGTTTCACCGGACTAACTCATCGAATCGAATGCAGCAGTGTCACAGAGACACACATGCTGTCTGGGCAGCTGCTAACTCAGCCCTCCAGTGCTGTGAGCTTAGTGACTCAGCACTCAACCCCCCCACCCCCCCCCACCGGACTCCACTCCTCCTCAGCATTCCAAGCACTCCGCTCACACTCTGACAGTTTCAAAACAAAACCATCTCTGCTGAGGCCAGTGAATCCGACTCTGCGGGTGCCATCTCTTTGGCCAGCACCCCGCATAAAACAACGGGACTAAAATCTGAACATCGATTGTTCTGTGAGTTGGCAGCGGGGTGGCGCTGCCGGGGTGGCGCTGCTGGGCTGCATGCTGCGCGCTGAGAGGAAAACAAGAAGCAGAGAATGTGTTCGCTTTCACAAACGATGCGTGCAGTGAGACTTATCTGGAGAGGATATTTGCATGCATCAGACGTACAGAAAGCTGAGCAGAAACACGGCTACGCATGCACATCACGAGTGTAAAGACACACGGTCCATGCAAATGAGGTGGACTCACTGCACGGTGAATGAAAGGCACAGACATTAGTGAGTAAGACATAATCAGAGACATACTGTGGTTGAAAGGGTGGTTGGGCGGCTGTTGTAGGTGTACCTACAGTAAATAGTAAAAAGAAATCTCCTTTGCTCATTCATAGCAAATAATGGAGGAATAGAGGCTTTACATGACAAGAAACGGTGCAAGTATAAACAGTTACACTGCAGGTGACTCTTTGATCAAATGTCAATCAATTTCTTTTGCTAATAAAACTGATTATTTGACATTTTAAGCTAATTTCTTAGAGTTTGGATAAGTTTTATTGCAGCAAATAGTTAAACAGCAGGAAGCAGTAAAGTAATAAGATACACCCACAGCAGATGTTCCCTCTGCAAGCATGAAGGACCTAATGACTTGCAAACATTGATCCTGTTGCTATGGTAACCCAAACATTAGATTTTTGGAGTTGAAGCTCCTGCAGAAAGTATGAAGAGCTGAGTACTCACAGGTAGGCGGCCTTGCCCTCCTCCATCTCCTTGCCCTTGCCGCTGGTGGCTGTTTTTTTGCTGCAGATCGTGCGCGTGATGCACATGAGCAGGCCGCAGTGACGCAGGAAGAAGCAGCTGACGTCCACCAGAACCAGGAGCAGCAGCAGCGCTCCCAGGCCCAGGCCCACCACCGCTCCGAGTCCCAGGCCGCTGAACAGGGATTCTGCTAAGGCAGGGAAACGCACACACACACACGCACACACACGTACACACACAGACCACACACACACACACACACACACACACACACACGTACACACACACACACACATTTGTTAGCAGTTTCTCTGCTTTTCTCTAAGTTTTTAAAACAAAGGTGATAGTCAGGTGGAGAGCAGCGCTGTTGGAACCAGCAGGGATTCACTGTCTTGCTGAAGGACGAGTCTTCAGGTCGACTACCTGCGGTGCTGAAGGCTGAAGGTCAGCTTCCTCTCTATACAACCCTCATTTTTACACACTTAGGGTGTAACAGTGCTGTGAAACTGAAAAGCAATACAGTAAACTTTTTCAGAATTACATCAAGGTCAGTGAATTCTTTCAAAGCCAGCTGGAAACTTTCCAGAGTAATCCACAATCCTGGGAGAAGGTAGACGTAATCTCGATTATTAACATAAATCCCACAAAAATCTTCCCCAAAACAAATCAATTTCTGCCTTATAAAGTTTCTGATATTTGAGCTTCAAGTTTTTACAGATTTCAGTAAATAAGAGAAATGAGATTTGAGGCATTTCAGACTTTTTATCTGTTTAAAAATACAATAAACCTCCACCACAACTAAAGACTTTTCCTGAGCTGTGTTTGCCTGCAGGACTGTGTCAGCTGTCAGCATCTGTGGTTCCACAGGTGAAGGAGAAATGTGTACACTTTCCAGCTCTATTGCACCTCAGAGCTGCTCATGGTGGCGAGCAGCAGCATTAACATACGGATGTTTCTGTCTGAATCCTCTAAACGCCTCTTATTTTATCGCTAGCAGCCTTTTACAGATTCATGTGGGAAAGAAATTCTGAATTTTCAGGTGGAAGTTGAGCGAGCAGTGAAACACACTGGGCTCTCAGAGCAGTTGGGAAAAAAGCAGCATGGTCTGCCTTGGATTGAATTAATGACAAAATGAAAGCAGAGCAGTAAAGTGAAGCTCCCAGTGGGTTCGGCTGAATCGCGCCGTGGCCTCGCGTGAACCTGAGGTTGAACAAACTGAACATTCACTCCAGAATCAGAGCTGACAGCTGGAGGTCAGACTTCACCTGGTGTAATCAGAGATACAGGACTGAATGAACTGAAATATTCTCATCTGTGTATTTGGTGGTCTGTAAGTCAGCAGAGGACAAAGTGTCCTGCTGCTGTCCCCAAACAGCTACAGTCTCACAGCGTTTCATGCAAACGTTATTTTACACCCTCGACAGTTTGTATTTCACAGTTACTCACACAGATTTCTGCCATTTACAGGCAGAAGCTCCAACAAGTAGCTCTTCCAGTTCATCCAGGGGTCACATTCAGCAGAGAGGAAGATTTCTGCCAAAACACACTTGAAAATGGCTGAAGAATGAACTAATATTTTCAGACAACATTTGGCCTGAATTCATGAGGATCCACAAGGACTGACGTGTAACGCTCTTCCTGACGGTGGAGAGAGAATTCAAGATTTTCCTCCAAAGTTTAGATTCTTAATTAAAGATAGAAATCAGTAACTGTGACTGTTCAGCCGGATCAGTAAACTGAACTCAGGACATCAAATAGAATTTAACATTGTAAATGATCACTGAAATGTGTCACACTGTTCTAACCAGACATGATGCAAATAAACATTCATGAATACTTCCAATAAAAAAAATAAACATTTCTAATTTTGATTGAGGATAATGTTCTTAAACAGTCATGTAAACCAATTTAACACTTTATATTATCATATAAAAATAAAAAATATGTTGCTTTTGAAATTTAATGTAATAAATGTGAAACATATAAAAGTTTCCCAAAGATGTGTAGATTTAAAATGTTTTAAAAGGAGGTGTTTTATCTGTTGTCCACAAACGCATCACTCCGTTTACCTGTCAAGTCTAAACTGCAAAACTAGACGGTTCACTTTCAAAATAAAAGTTAGTTTCAAAGTAAAAGCAGTATGATCAGATTTGAGACGTATTTCTTCATGAATCAGAGTTGATTGGTTCATTTGTGCTCGTCACCATTTCTTCCATGTTTAAAATCAATTTGGAAGCTCTAACGTCTGAGAATTAAATTACCTCTCAACATCATCATGATAGCTTCTTTATTTTTCACTAAGGCTGAGATCAAATTTAGAGAAGGTTGAGCATGACTAAAAAAACCTAAAATCACCACTGGCTATGAATCTGTATTCATTTATACAAGAAATAAAAAAGGTCAGAAGCTGCGCCGAAGAGGCCAAGACGTGCCAAGGACAAAATCTTACAAGTGCTTTTACTTTTTTCTGAATGTAACGATGGTGGAGAGCCACTTAAGAAGGAGGATTCACTGTTTCAGCGACTCCATTAATATTTATATATTTTAATCTTGCACATTTAAAGTAAAACAGTGGCCATAAGGTTTCATGCTTACATGATTTGTAAATGTATGAGGATGTAGGAATATTACCAGAGCTCTTTTTAGCAGTGCAAGGCAGGAAGGTGTTACAGATGGGTCCAGTGCTCAAAGGCACTTAACATAAAAAACTATAACGTCAGAAAGACGAAAGAAGAAACCAGAAAGAAAATAAATGAAACAAAGACACAAACATTGTAACAGAAAACATGAATAAATAACTACAAGATATAAAAAACTAGAGAAAGAGATGCAAGTTAATCAAAAATAATTTCTAAAAACCTAACAGATCCATAGTTTATATGAATTATTCATATGACTGAAGGATCATAAAGTAACACTAAATCATTAGAAGTTTTAAGTAAATCAGAATTACCAGACATTTAATATCACAGATAGAAAAAAATGATCATTATAACTTATAAAATCATCACATAAATGACACAATACATCCTCAATAAATTCATTATAACAAGACAATAATTAATTATAAATACAGTTAAAACTATGTTCTAAACAGATACAATTATCATTAAAGTAACACAAATTGTACTTAAGTGACCTGAAATGCTACATCTTTACAAATCACCACATATTTAAAAGATTTGGGACAAAAAGAGCAAGAAAAAGGTGCCAGTTGACCAGCGAGACCATGACGAGCAGGTCTGTAACAGTGTAACAGGATACAGACGAAGACAAACTGGAACACCTGAGTTTTTAACTACTGCTGCTCTTCAGTGGAACTTGTCTGACTGCGTCACAACTCAACGACTCTCATGTCTGTGACTTTGTTCTTGACTCAGAGCTGAGACCGAAGATGGAACCTGGCAGCGATCCCGGGCGCAGAGAGAGACGGAGACAAAGAACCCGGTGGCAAAGTCAACTCTAATTAAAAACACTTTGCTTTTCCACGCAACCGGGCAGCGTGGGACTTGCAACTTCTAGTCTGGACCAATATTTCTAGTGCTGCCAAAGGCTGCTGGTTTCTATTTTACCTTTCCAAAGTTAATTTGAGCTCATTTGGCTGCTGAACTCAGAGGCAGGAACCAGAACTCGCCAGCTGCCCTGAAGCTCTCTGTTATATTCCAGAGAAAAAAAGAAGTAAACAAATAAAATACTAACACGGTCTCACAGACATACTTTACATATAACCCAGAGGGGCTCTTGGCATATAGCCTGTCATCTCACACACCACCTGCTGGAGGAGGAGCCACTCTTATAAATGAAATGATATCAGTGATAATCTGCATGTTTGGAACAAACTCCAGATGTTTGTTACGTGATGTGTTGTGTTGTATCACTGTGTATTTGCAGGTTACAGATGAAGGAACCAGCAGAACATTCACTGTTACTGTCAACACTGAAGATCTCCAGACGTACGAGTCTGTCAAGGATCGATCCTGCTGACTCGTCTGACACGGTGAGACTGAGTGAAGAACCTTATCAGGTAGAATCAGACAGATAGAAGATTGAGAGAAGGTGGATTCTTTTAAAAAACCTGGTTTATACTGCTGCAGATACAAGACCTCCAAAAAAACACTCGGATTAATCAGTGATGGAGGTGATGATCAGAAAACTGCAGCACAGTCCAGAACACTGTGTGTTCGATCAACAATTAAACCTTCAATGTCTGTCATTTGGCTGTCAGCCATTAAATGTTTAGAGTGGTTTGTGCGTGGGGGTGGGGGATGGGGGAGTAGTTGGGTTATTATCAGACTGTTTTAAGTGCAGAGAAACACAAAAGCACAAGGGGGCAAGAAGTAAACACACCAGTAATGAAAGAGACATGTTGGGTTTTATCTGGAGGTTCTATCATGTTAAACAGGTTTCCATCTTGTTGCTACAGTGAGTCACAGCAACGAACAAAAAGCAGCTCTGAAATACAAGAGCTGATCTTTTAGTTACAACACAGAGTTAAAGGGGTTATGACATCAAAATGCACTTTTTTGAGGTTTTTGGGGTATATCATGATGTGTTGTGCACTGATGAGGCCGTGTGAACGTCCAAAGCGAGTATCAAAGTTTGTGGGCGGTCCGCTTTGTTTCATATTTAAAAAACGGTTGAATTGGAAAGCACCATTTTTTCCTACGTGGCATTTCATCCTACGTATTTCATAGCGTCCAATAAAAGTGAACAGTAAAGTAAACAGAAGAGAAGAGGATTCTGACCTGCCCGTACACCCCCGCCCTGTTAGTTTTTTAATCAAATTCTTTTGTGAGTTGACATATGCGGGCATATCTACTACATGAAATAGCTTTACGCCAGTTTAAACAGTGATGTCATCACACCTTTAAATAAAACCGTACAGGCCAGCGTTACGCGGTCTGATTAAAAACATTCATAGAAAAATGAATTAAAAATCAAAAGCTGGTAAAGACCCTCCTATAAACATTAAGGTGTTAATAACTCAGTTGGGGTTTTACATTACGATTGTTTAGAATTTACACTTTTACTGACAGAAACTGAAGTGTCGAGTCTTTGTTTTTGTCTTGTCACACTCAAAATGTCTGACTGCAGCAAATTCAGCAGCTTTACGTTGTTTCAATCACAAAAAAAGACTAAGAAAGAAAAAGTTCTACATGTCTAAATTTAAAACCGCTTCCTTCCAGGTGGTTTTTACATCCAGATTTGTTCAAACTCTCACATTGTAACTTATTATCTGACTGGTACTTTGAACTGTGGAGCTGGATGTGATCCTGCTGCTCCGCTACACGACTAAACTCTCGACTCTGGTTGTATTTTCATTTCCTTTCCAATTAAGAAATCCTCCATATTTTGACATGTTCTAATTCTGAATATTCTTCTCACTCTTTCCTTGTGTCTAATGTTAATGCTGAGAAAACAAAGTCAAATCTTCAGTAAGATAAAATATTAGAAGGATTTCTGATGCAGAACTTTAGCTAAAAGCATTTAAAACATCAGTGCTGCATTCACTGGCACTCAGACATTTGGGATTCACTCTGGCTCCGCCCATGCCTGAGAACAGTGCAACTCCTAAGTGTTTTGCAACAGTTTGACAGTTTGAGATTGGATTGATATGTTACAAGCTTGTTTCCTTTCCATTTTGAAAGCACTTTTCAAAGATTTATTTCTCTGATTTTTTGTGGGTTATTTAGAGAAAGAACAGAGTTGAACTGCTGTAACGAATATTAAAAAAGGCAAAAGCAACACTTTAATCCTCTTAAACGTTTATACTTTTACAGAAGTGGCACAACGAAAATGGTAAAAGTAGCTCTGAGCTGTAAAATAAATAAACTGGATGAAAAGAGCATTTTATTGAGGACACAATCATTACTGGAAAGAAAACTTCAGAATCAGTCATATGAGCAAAATGTATAAAAATGTTTTATTGGTTTCTTTTTGGTATTTTTGTTTAAATATTCCTAAATGACTTTTTCCTTGAAAGTTGTTCTTTAAACAAAAAGAGCCGCTAGAGGTTATAGATGTTTCGTAAACACGGCCAGTATTTGCTCTTTATTGATCTATTTTTATTATAAAAGCATAAAAAAACATTTTTATCCTTTTGAGTCCTCGAGTCTCACATATTTATTGTCTTATAATTAAATTTACAGAAGTAAATGACATCTTTTTACATTTAGTGGGACTGAAAACATGTCTGTTTCTGACATTACTTCTCCTCTTCATTTCGCCCTGATGATCACTGAATAAACAATCTAAAGATTTTAAATAAAACAAAGTTTGAATCAATTTTGAAATATTTTTATAACTTATTCTGAGTTTTATTTCAACACATGAACCAAAACATGTCACGTGTTCATGTGATGTCACTTCATCATGTGATGAGTCTGACATCTGTCAGTTCTGCCTGGTTGGTCCAACCCGGCGCTGTCTGATGGTTTCTACAGGTGTGTTACAGCTGCAGGTACATCGATGGGCCGCTGGGCTTCTTGTTCAATAACATCTTTAATATTGTAGATTCATCATCTGAAATGTTTCTGTTCAACTGGAGTAAAATTTGGGTTTATGAGAGTTGCAAATCTGTTTTATTGTCGTTTTACACAATGTCACAACTTCTTTGGAATTGTGGTTGTAAAACAGTCTGAGGGATAAAAAAGTCCCAGCAGCTGATTCAGAATACCGCAGAGTTCAAAAGCACAACCATTAAGGTTCAGTATAGAGTATCAACGACACTAAGACGTAAAACATGTTTAGGATCTTTCCAAAGGACAAACCACAGCTCTGTTGGGTTCATTCATTGTCCCATGTGAGGTTCCACGTCCACAGACAGGGTTACAGTAAAGGTCAAGTCCTCCTCATGCGTCCCACAGGAAGCAGACACCAGGATCAGAGAGTGTAGCTACATTCTGTTACCCCGCAGAAGCTAATCTGTAGAATGTACAACAAATCTCTGCTGTCAGGATAATCTGCTTTCACCTGTGAGCCTATAATGAGACGTCGACTTTAAGGACCAACTTAAATCTTAGTGTTTGAAAATGAAGCAGCTTCACTTTCATTTTTATAAAACACAGATGATTCAGAACCGAGAGAGAGAGAGAGAGAGAGAGAGAGAGAGAAGCAATGACTCAGTCTTTTCCAACATGTCTGCCTGTAGACATAAACACTGAAAGATAAAAAGATTTTTAAATCCAGAAGAACCTGGTTAAAGTTTCTTGTTGTACATGTTGAAACTCCAGATTTAATAAAAACAGCCCATAAACTTCATCTTGTTTGATTTGGGTATTAGTTCACTTGTGCAGGAAAATAAAGAGAGTATAAATTAATTAGATTTATTACAAATTTAAATACATTATGAAGACATGTAATCACCTTTACTGCACTGTTGTGGGTATTTTTGCAGCATTTTTCAACACACACTGTCACTTTACAACACATCTTCTGAATATTAGTACATCAGATGTAATAATTATGAAAAGGGATCAGTTTTTCTCATTAAGGGGTGAATAGATGGTCACTTGCAAAACTAAATCTGTTTTTGGTGTTTTTTTTCTGATTCGGTCACCAGAAGGTCTCAGCTGGAGGCATCAGTTTTATTTTAATGATAATATTATGGTTCTTATTTTTTCTTCTGACTCACACATAAAACCAGGAACCACTTTCATTTCACTGTTTTGTGATTTCTCATAATAAAACGATTTACCTGATTGTTGTGCTGTAAACTGTTTGATGAAGGATGTTTGTTGAATTCAAAAGGCAAATAATAAAAATATTTTTCAATGCTGTCAAATTTATTTGACTGTCAAATTAAAATTTGGAAGGTAATTTTCTTGTCTTCAGTCGTTATTTACACCTGAATTCACATCAAGGCAACAATTACATTTATTTTTTATTTTTTTCTCTACAATTTTGTTCCATTCTTTTGACTCAGTTTTTACATTTTTGTTTCATGTTTTGAAATGTGACTTTAAAAAGCTTTTTTGTCACTTGCTTTTTTTCTGCTTAAAATGGAACAAGACCAAAGGAAACTTTCACAATAAGTAAATTTTAAGGCAGAAACCCACAAAACTGACGCTTTACATATTAAATAAAATACACCCTAATTTCACCCTAATATTACCTTATGAGTTGTATTTAATCTAAATATCCTAATTTGACAGTCCTTTCAGAACTTCTTGTTGCACAGCCACATATCAAACTCTGTACAGTCACATAACTTATTTTATTATATTACAACTAACCCGTTTTACTCAAATCCCTCAGCAGCAGCTAATTTGTTCCTCAGACTTAAGTTTTCTTAAAGTTTAAGCGAGGAGAAGCGACCATCATTTATTCCCATTTTCCTGCTCTATTAACCCCTTTCCTGACTTCCTCTGATTAGTTGTTGATATATTGGCCCATTAGCAACATTATTCAGTGGTTTGAGATCTGAGAGCATGGGTGGCACCTGAAGCCATTCAAATACATCTTTGACAATAGAAAGTCATTAGACCTGAGCAGTGACTGACTGTCTCTAGATTGGATCTATGAGGAAGAGACTCAATTAATAATGACCAGACGAGCGTTCATTGATTGTGACATTAGCGGGGATAAACATGATCATTAGCGGATGCCTGTGAAGAGAACTTTCTCCAAGGAGACTCTCAGAAAGCTCAACTTAATAATTAAACTCTGTTCAGTCTGAAGGAGAAGGAAGTGAGTGATCCACGATGTGGCTGAAGTGCACTCAAGAGTCAGATGAGAGGTGATGAAAATCCAAGTGAAATTACTCCAAACAAGGAAAATGCATCCTCAACAATCAAAATCAAAAGACTTGGAAGAAATTATGAGTCCATTTTTCCAGTAATTTCGGCTGTCTGGGGTTAAAAATGATTTAGAGAGAAATCAAGCATCATCTGATATGTGTCATAAAAAAAGATGCCAAACAGAAATGGAAAAGTTCCCCGTGGAACTGATCAGATTCTTCAGAAAACAAAGAAGTCAGTCTGTGCAACACTGCATCTTTTTGAGAAAGTTAGAATCATTTAACTTTTCCAGCAAGAAGTTTCATATATTTTATAAGTTTGTGGAAGAAAGTGCAATTATCTTTGCAGATATCTGTTGGGGCAGCTGAAAGGGAATAAACTCTGCCTGGGAGACTCCAGAAAGGATTATAGACGGAACATAATGAATATATCTGCACAATAATATACAGAAAAAATAACCGACAACCAACTTCAGGCAGAAACTTCTTCAGGGAAAAGAACAAAAGGTTGTTCCTGCCGACAGACTTTCTGTACAAAAAAAACAAGATGTTCTTTAGGATAAATTCTATATATATAATATATTTGCTTTATTTTATTCTCTTATATTATATATTACTTTAGATTTTGTTTCTTATGTTCAGAGTTAATAATAAGCCCAAACTAATCGTATTTATTCCTAATTTAAATTTCCTTAATTACAACTAGCTCAGAAATTCAAAGATCAAATTTGAATAAATAACTTTTCAAACTACATTATTTTGTTAATTTAGTCATTACAGGTGATTTATTCTGCTTAAAAATGATTAAAGACCAAAAGAACTTCAGTAAATCTTTAATTCTGTCTTTAAATATAATCTGAATATCTTCTGCTGTAACTTTTCCATTCTGTTATCTGGTTAGAAATAAAGAGTCTTTTCTCACTGGGTTTTAATCAAATAAAACACAGAAACATACAAACTATTTTCTTTAAAGGAGCAACAAGCAATTTTTCACCGCTAGGTGTGCTGTTGAGTACAGGATTGAGACCAAAACAAAGTCTGTCATGATTGACAGTTTCTTCTACCTATCCCCGCTCTCCCTCCCACCTCCCGTACACCACATCTCTCACCCACTCTCCTCATGAAACGAAGTTCATTATCACAACGAAATAACGGAGTTCTGGAAGATGTCAAGAGGCGAAGTAAGTAATTACCAACTTTTTGATGTAGACAGCAAGATAATTTTATTCATGCATGTTATGATATTGTATGTCCGTAAATGCCGTTAATTGCATGTCATAATTAGCATTGAACGATGTATTTGCTGCTAGTGTCAGCAGCATATGCTAGCAGACATTACGCACTGTAACGGCTGCTTTACCCGGTTTGTTTGTCATTGGCCGTGGCTTCTTGGGTGATGAAATGTGTTCCCGGTCATCTTCAGGTGAACGCTTTGCTCCGCCTTCCGCCATTTCGCTTCAACAATGTGTGTCGGCTGTACTGAGCGAAGGGAGGGCCTTCGCTCAGTACATGAAGGAGGCGGAGTTTCACATGCACGAACATGCACGTGGAAGGAGACCACCTTTGTAAACAAGAGGCTCGATATCAACACAGAGAGATGGTGTGTGACCTCATGCTATGTTCCAGATGGAATTACAAATCTAGAGCTTCACGTTGCATATTTTGAATTCTTTCAAACTGGAAATGATGAATTTTCGCTTATTGCTCCTTTAAGGTATTTTCTGAGTAAATAAAAACTGGGACATTAAAACATAATTGTTTAACGCACTCATCAGAACGACGTCATCGCCAGGTGAAATACATTCTGATTAGTTGAAACAATGTGAATTAATTTTTTTCTGTTTAATATTTTGTTCTCTGTAACTTTGATCTGTGAGGAAATGAGTTTGTTAACGGAACCAGAACATGTAAAGTTGATTGTTCTGATTCTCTATAAGTCTAGAGGAGCAGAGTGGAGTGGAGGGTGGACTGAATGTTGTACTTTAGGATGGAGGTGTGAGGGATGCACTGAGGTTTGGTAGCAGGGCCCAGATCAGCTTTGGCTGCAGAGTGTTAAAGTCTGACTGAATTAAATTCAATCCAATCAATAAAATATAAGATGATAGAATACAGTAGAGTTAGATACAATATGATGTAATACATTAAGATGTAACTCAGCATACTTCATCATAATGTTGAGGAAATTTCTCAGATGTAAAAGTTTTACCAACAGATTGATAATATAAAATAATCACTTTCAGGAAGAGAAAAACCATCAGTGGAGTTTTCTGCTGAAGAAATCTTTTTGTAGTTCTGGTTTAAATGACACGAAGGATCTTTAAACTAGCTGCTACTGAAGAGAGATACAGTGGGGCAAAAAAGTATTTAGTCAGCCACCAATTGTGTAAGTTCTCCCACTTAAAAAGATCAGAGAGGCCTGTAATTTTCATCATAGGTATACCTCAACTATGAGAGACAAAATGAGGAAAAAAAATCCAGAAAATCACATTGTCTGATTTTTAAAGAATTTATTTGCAAATTATGGTGGAAAATAAGTATTTGGTCACCTACAAACAAGTAAGATTTCTGGCTTTCACAGACCTGTAACTTCTTTAAGAGGCTCCTCGGTCCTCCACTCGTTACCTGTATTAATGGCACCTGTGTGAACTCGTTATCAGTATAAAAGACACCTGTCCACAACCTCAAACAGTCACGCTCCAAACTCCACTATGGCCAAGACCAAAGAGCTGTCAAAGGACACCAGAAACAAAATTGTAGACCTTCACCAGGCTGGGAAGACTGAATCTGCAATAGGTAAGCAGCTTGGTGTGAAGAAATCAACTGTGGGAGCAATTATTAGAAAATGGAAGACATACAAGACCACTGATAATCTCCCTCGATCTGGGGCTCCACGCAAGATCTCACCCCGTGGGGTCAAAATGATCACAAGAACGGTGAGCAAAAATCCCAGAACCACACGGAGGGACCTAGTGAATGACCTGCAGAGAGCTGGGACCAAAGTAACAAAGGCTACCATCAGTAACACACTACGCCGCCAGGGACTCAAATCCTGCAGTGCCAGACGTGTCCCCCTGCTGAAGCCAGGACACGTCCAGGCCTGTCTGCGGTTTGCTAGAGAGCATTTGGATGATCCAGAAGAGGATTGGGAGAACATCATATGGTCAGATGAAACCAAAATAGAACTTTTTGGTAGAAACTCAACTTGTCGTGTTTGCAGGGGAAAGAATGCTGAGTTGGATCCAAAGAACACCATACCTACTGTAAAGCATGGGGGTGGAAACATCATGCTTTGGGGCTGTTTTTCTGCAAGGGGACCAGGACGACTGATCCGTGTAACGGAAAGAATGAATGGGGCCATGTATCGTAAGATTTTGAGTGAAAACCTCCTTCCATCAGCAAGAGCATTGAAAATGAGACGTGGCTGGGTCTTTCAGCATGACAATGATCCCAAACACACCGCCCGGGCAACGAAGGAGTGGCTTCGTAAGAAGCATTTCAAGGTCCTGGAGTGGCCTAGCCAGTCTCCAGATCTCAACCCCATAGAAAATCTCTGGAGGGAGTTGAAAGTCCGTGTTGCCCAGCGTCAGCCCCAAAACATCACTGCTCTAGAGGAGATCTGCATGGAGGAATGGGCCAAAATACCAGCAACAGTGTGTGAAAACCTTGTGAAGACTTACAGAAAACGTTTGACCTCTGTCATTGCCAACAAAGGCTATATAACAAAGTATTGAGATTAACTTTTGTTATTGACCAAATACTTATTTTCCACCATAATTTGCAAATAAATTCTTTAAAAATCAGACAATGTGATTTTCTGGATTTTTTTTCCTCATTTTGTCTCTCATAGTTGAGGTATACCTATGATGAAAATTACAGGCCTCTCTGATCTTTTTAAGTGGGAGAACTTACACAATTGGTGGCTGACTAAATACTTTTTTGCCCCACTGTAATTGCTGTGGAACATGAAACCTCTGCCATCCACTGAGCTGCTTTCTCTTCTGATTGTCATCTCACATGAATCCGCTGCTTCACTCACGATTGAAAGGAACATTTTAAATTTGAGTATTTAGTCATCAGAATGTTATTTAATACTTAACATTCATAAATCCATGTGATCTGAACACATTTACATTTCAAACATGCATGTGTTTTTCCAACATGGCAGAAACAGAGTTAATGTACTTGTAATTTGATGTTTGAATCATTATTTCTCTTCATGACACTGTTTTTATCTCTGAATGTTCTCAGAAACACAATCTTCTGATCTCCCGGGATCATCTATGAATAAATAAGTGAGGAAGCTTCATCTGGGATCTTATATCATATCAGCACATCACTGTAATACAATAAGCCTTGTTACAACGACCGTCATGTATTTCACACAAAGCAGACAAATCTGGGATTACAGCTGTTTACAGTTAAATCAGTCTGACGACACGGTTTCATTTACAGTCGCTAATAATCCAAAAATATATTCAGTAGCAAAATTTAAGCAGGAGATTGATGCAGCAGCTGTATGTCAGACGGTTTTACTGAACAGAGTTACGCGTCTTTATCAGGAATAAAACTCATTCTTAAATCTGTTCAACTTGTAGGATTTTACTGAAGTTTAACTGCTTCACATTCAAAGACTTTGGAAAAATATAAAATGTTATTTTGTATTATAATAATTGAAGTCACTTCAGGTAGGTGTGGTACTGAATGATAAGAATTTTAAAGCTGTAAATAACTAAATAAAAAAAGTAGTTGTATTTTCATTACACTGCGCTGAAAAATTATGACTTTCATTTTGAAAATTTACGAGGAGTTTGATTAATATGACGAGTTGCTATAAAAGTATTTGAATTTATTGGCATCAGTTCCTGGAAAAGGAAAAAAAAAAAGTTTCTCTCGAGCTCTCAGGAGAGAAGATTATTTCCCCAAGTGCTTTGATGAGATTATTACAAAGAAAATCCATGATGCCTGTTTTAATCAAAGCTTTTTTATGACGCATGACTGGAAAGAGCGCGAGGAGAGAGCCAAGAAAGAAAAATATGACAGGCACAACAAAGCTCGACACACCGAGTCAGGCTGCAGGGGGAGACTCAGAAACTCAGGCATCCAACTTTTTAATTTTCTGTAACTGAATGTCCATATTGGCAAAGTATAATTACAACTTATTATAATGAATGTCTATATTTCATCAGTTGCATGGGAGACATTGCCATGGATACAGTCACCTGCATTTTTCCCTTTGCTTCTTACAGAACAGCTGTTGTGATGTTTAACATTTAGTTGTTACTTCACAGCGCTTTAAGTTTGGAGGAGATAAACCACGTCTGTCCTCATTTCCAGCTTGTTGTCTTTGTGTCCAATAAAGCAAATAAATAGAAGTCTAGTATAAACAATTATCACATTTGGTGAAGTAATTTGGTATAAATGTATCATAATAGTAATAACTAAGCAGCTTTTTTACTCTTCACCTAACTTTCTTCTGTTTAACACTATTTTTGCCTTGAAAGTTCTTCCACAGCTTCAGTTGGATAAAAAGTTTTCATGAATATCACAGAAAATATTGGGAAATTCTCTAAATCCTGTTAACAGCCTTCAGGTTTCTACATACTGAGGCAGATTTTATATCCTTTATTGTTTTGGTAAAATCCATGTTTAAAAGTCATTAATCATTTGGTCTGTTTCTCTGTGGGATCGAGTCTTTGAACTGTGTCACCTTCATCATTATCATCATCACACGCTCGACAGTCAGGTCACCTTTACAGTCGACATCGTATTGATCACCAATAAAAAGACAATCCTTTTATTGATGTTTATCTCCAGCGCTTGTGGATTTCTTTGTAATCAGCCCTGAAAGTTGAGAATACAAACATTTCCACTAGACTGCAACACAAACTGACTTCTTTTATCCCTTTTATTAAAAATACAGCAGCTGTCAGCTCCCATGCTCTCTTCCTCAGAAAATGTCTTTTTGCCCCTGTTAAGGTGGACAAATCCAGCTTTCTGATTGGTTAAGGCTTCAGCGACCTGCCTGCTGGGTTCTTCAGTTTAACCCTTTAGGTTTGTGAGTTTCCTTTCAAAGATCTGATTTATTTTCATGAGGCTGTAACTTTAAAATGATGAGAGATAAAGAATACTACTAAATTTACATTATATTATATTAAATGTTTTTTGTAACTATATTTAAATAAAACAAATTTAAAATCAGTAAATTGCAAAAAAGTCATTGAAATGTCTAAATTTATGTACATAAAATGTCAGAAATCGTTCACGCAACTTGTATGTTATGCAATAAAAATGTTAGTTTTTAAAATTAATTTTATGTAATAAACAGAAATCATCTCAATAAACTGCTTTTTACAACAAAACTACAACTCTGAACAAAACTTCTGTTTCCATCTGTCTCTACGTGTCTGTGTGAGTTCTAATGTTTTACAGTTTTTTTATCTCTAAAAGCAGTGAACAAGTAAAGACTCGACCTCTTTATAGTATTTTTACTTTGACATTTTGTTAGATTACTAGAGATCTAAGTCCCAAATGACTCCCGGGTTTTACAAAAGAAAACTGATGTATGTTGGAAAGTCAGACAGTGTCTTCAGAAATATTCTAGTTTCAGGTCATATTAAAGTTAGAAGGTTAATGGATTCAGGTGGAGGAGCAATATTACTAACAAGACATGAAAAGCTCATTTTACAGAGGTGTGAAAGACACAGAGGTGAAACAGGTTGAGTCTGAAATAAAGGAAAACGATGAGATAACAGCTGAAATCAATGCACTTTTCTTAACAAAGCCTCGACAAGCAGGAGGAGAAGAAGCTTGTAACAAAGAAACAGGATGTAGAAAGAAGGAAAAAAGTGAACATACCAAATTCAATACATAGTAAATGCATAATAAATAGAGGGAGGAAGGAAGAGAGAAAGAGGAGGTTATGTGTGTGTGTGGACAAATTCTGTTTCTTTAAAAAAAGAATGTTTCTTTCATTAAGTATCCAGCTCAGATTTTCATGAGAAGAGGGTGAAAACAAGGCAGTGGACTGGACAGAGAACTGGAAGGTATTTCAGATATAATAATAGAGATTGAGTCTGGGGAGACTGATTCAGCAGTAAATTTGATTAAGTAAGGCAGAGAATTGAAGGAAGAGTAAATTTTGTCTAAATACATAAAAAGATTCTGGATGGAAGGATTAGGAGTAAATGCTTTTACTCAATAACAGCACACACGTATTATATTTACTGTAAGTTGCACAAGTATTAGCTAAACTAGGTCACCAGAGTTTTTCCTATTTTTGATCTAATTGTAACGTGCAAAGTTTGAGCAGATTCAGTTCCTGCTGCACAGCTTTTGCTCTACTGTACGTTTCCTGGAAAGCTCTTCTGAGCTACTTTTTTCAAACACGACATCTGGAAGAAAGTGTTCTCTCAATCAGCCTCTTTCCAGCGAATCCCCCGCCGTTAGCTAACAAGAGAGGACAGCCAATCGAAGTGACCCAGCTTAAGCTTGCCATTTCCCCGCTCTTGTTTTCTGGTTGAAAATCAAGCCACACTCTAGCAGGTCATTTAGCCGGTGCAGTAATGACAGAGGAAAACACTCGCTCGATCCAAAACAACACAAATGGATTTGGTAAAAGGCTCAGGGGAGGAAGCAAAACACTGAAACAGACCTTTGTTGTGTTTTTTCTTAATAAATGTAAATGTGAGCTCTGAAAGGTGTGATGCATGACAGCAATGAAAATGCATCCAAACAATAGATGTTTTCTCCCAAAATATATTTTGAGTGTTTTGATAATAAATTAAAAACCAAACATTACAATTTACAAAATTATAGTTAAAAGACCCTTTTTATCTAACATTTGTAGCAGAGTAAGAGTAAAATCCAACATTTTTCAGAGATCCCTGTGATGCTTTTATAGTTGGACTAAAGAAGACGATTTAAAAAAGACAGATTTATATAATAAGTCTAATTACTGATGATTTTTGTATGTAAAACCAATTCCAGTACTAAACGACACGTCCATAGAGCTTCATGACACGACTGTGTTGAAAGTTAGATTTAAACAGAAAGATATTTACATAAAGGGATAAAGGTTCCACAATTTATTTGAACTCATTAAGGTTTTAGAAAAGTGCTTGTTATTCCAAACAGAACATCAAAAAGCGTAACAGAGGCCAGAAATCCTGGTTCAAAGACGTAAATTTACAAGGACTGAGAGCCAAATTCTAAAAATGTTTAACTTGGAAGACTCCTGAACTCATGTTGGTTTCCATCTTTCTTGCATTAAATTCATGTGGACACATTATAAGACTTTCTAAAGCTGGAATGAAAAATAAGTAATGAGAAGATGGAAGAAGATCTATCAGTACAAACATTATTATTCAGATCGTCATAATAAAATGACCAGATCAGATCAAATCTGAACAGATTGGGACCAATATTAAATTTAATACCAGATTTAACAGTTTTGAATTTGATATTGAACTGAGTTTAATGATCCACTCATGAATAATGTATCCTAAGAAATTTATACGAGAAAAGTTATTGTTCTAAATGAAACAAACATACCCTGTAAGAAGCACCATTTTTTGATTCATTCATAGTGATTAACTGACAACAACCAGGTGACAAACACATCACCATGCTGCACTCCTAACTCTTATTTAAACTGATACACGTATATTTAACTTGTTGTATATGCTGCTGTCCTCCTTAATCTGAAAAAAAAAGTTTTTTTATTTCATAGAAAATTTTACAAGTAAAATAAATTGGGAAAAATGATGTAAACCAACTCACGTTGCTCAAAATTGAGCTTTTAAGAGCATAAAAGATGTTTTTGAGCAGCTGTCTGTTGAAGAAGTGTGATAGTAGTACAGAGGAAATCCAAAGCAGGACAGGCAGGAAGACAGATTTGTACAGTGACAATGACAGTGACAGCAGCTTCATTTGTGCAGAAAGAGAAGCAGCAATGATGCCTGCTGTGATGTGATTACTGTCACCTGGAACATCTTGGCCTTTTGCCTTTGTTATAAACAACTCCATCACTCTCTTTATGAATACCACGTCCTTTAACACAAGAAGTTCACAAATGTGTTTTGATTTTCTAAAGGCATTCAGCATTATCTTAACAGACAAGTGAAGAGGGAAACATTTATCATGCTTTTACCTGTGATGTCAGGCTTCTGTGGCATAAAGAACTGATAGAAGGTGGGCTCCGACAGGCCTTTAACGTTACGCGCTGTGATTTCCACCTCGTATCTTGTGTTCCACTGCAGCGGCTGCAACATTGCATAGTCGTTTGCTCCTGGAACCAACTTGGTCATCCACTGTTCTTCTTTGTCCTGGAGGACAAAAACACAAAAATAAAAAAACAACAAAAACAATGGAAGACAGTTATCTTTAATCCATTGTGGTGCACCAGAGGGGACAGTGTTTTATTTCATTAACAGATATTACTGTGTTTAATGTATATGGGTAAAATGACAGATAATCTCCAAACTGAGTTTCTTTTTATCTGCTTCCTCCTGGAAATGGAGGAGTCGAACATTAAAAGAAACATTTATTGACACTTTTTTCCACAAGAGTTAGAAAACTAGTAGAAATAATTTATCCATCATTTTTATGTTCTGCTTGTCCAGCGTTTGGACACAGAAGTAACAAATCCAGATGAAAACCCAGAGATCTTTCTCCCCAGAGAAACTCTCCAACTCCTCCTGGACGATCCCAACATGGTGAGTGGGAGGTAACCAGGAGGACTCCACCTCAGCTGGCTGCTGGCTCCTTCAGTGAAGAGACTGGAAGACCCTGATCTCCCTCCACCTTCTCTCTAAGGCTGAACCCAACCCACCCAACAGAGGAAGCTGACTTAAACCACTTGGATCCAGGATCTTGTTCTTTTGGCCTTTTGATCTAAATTTCCTATTGAGGGTTGGAACAGACACAGATCAGTAAATTCAGAGCTCGTGTTCCACCATGACACCAGAGAGATGCACTTATTACTGCAACAATCTGCTGGTCCCCTCCCTCCCTCCCTCCCTCCCTCCCTTCCTACTGCCATCAAATAAGAACAAGTTAAACTCCTCCATGTTAAACAAAGGGCCTGTCCAAACCCGGACAAGCATTTTACTTGTCTCCAGTTGGGAAAGGAGTTTTTTACTGAGTATAATAATAATAATAACCTATATTTATAAAGCATTTAACACATCCAACGAGGAGACCAAAGTGCTGCACAAGCAATAAAATCAACAAATGAAGCACTCGATAAATGTCCAAAAATAAAAAGACAGTTCTATATACAATGAGTACACAAAAAAAACTTGGCGAGTTTAACCAGATTCCAAGGCCATTTTAAAAAGATGTGTCTTTAAGAGTGATGTTAAAACTTCTCATGAGCTTGCCATCCTAACATTGAGAGGAAGGGCGTTCCAAACCCTAGGAGCAGCAACAGAAAAGACCCCGTCCCCACAAGTAACCAACCTAGATCTAGGAACAACCAAAAGAAGTTGATTTTCTGATCTCAAGTGTCTCTTAGGGGCATAGCGGTGTAAAAGATCAGACAGGTAGGGGGTGCTAAGTCATCCAAACATTTAAAAACAAGAATCAAAATCTTAAAATCAATTCTAAAACGAACCGGCAACCAATGCAGAGAGGATTGCAGGATGATGTTTGTGTTCACTCATCCATGAAGCAGTTGTGTGTTTCTGATACAAGGATGACAGATTACTGGTTGTAAAGTGTTTTGTTTCTGCTGTGGCCTCTTGCTTTGACTCCATCTTTAACAACAAGCTCTTAATTGTGGCAGTATTATTTCAAATGATTTATTTTGTAGGACGGCACACGTCTGCTTGGACACATCAGAATCATGGAGAATCAGTTTAAATCCACTTAGTCATTTGTTAAATGCCATTTACAGAACTCTGCTTTCTGGTTCTGTCTCAGTCCGTCTCCTTATCTCGTCTTTCCACAGACATAAAAAACAACCATCAGAATAGATGAGCAAATTCTGAGTGCTCGTTCGTGCTCTTATTAAAATTCTAACTCAAGCAAGGTTTTAAAAACAGATATCCAGCAGCACAACATTATTCATTTAGCCACTGACTCGACTCTGTCGCCAGCAACAAATCAATCTAGTGAGTCATACTCGCTCCTCCACTGGGAGGGAAAAGCGTTCCCAGTGTCGCATGCTGTGAAGTGATTGTGTCAAATACAAAGAAACTCTTTCACTTATTTTCTCGTGAGAGGAAAAAAGGCATGTTTGAAAATGTAAGAATGACTCCTGGAAACTGAATTCTCTCACACACATTTTTTTTCTTTTGGTCAGAACAGCTCAGCATTAAAAAGATAAATCATTAATGTTCAATAGATTTTCTTGGTTTTAGTGCTCGTGTGTAACTAAGGAGGCACTTCTCGGTTATTGGTGCATCTTATTAATAATCATTACTAATAATCATTTTTCGCTACTTCCACAAAAACTCAGGAATCTTACTGATCTTTCTTCTGAACAAAAAAAAACTGTCAAAAAGAGTTTGATTCTCAAAGTTCTGGGCTGTTTGAGACACACATTTAGTGTCACATACATACTAAGAGCATGTTTTATCTGAGTGTCCCGGGAGAGAATGGTGAAATGATAAACTGCCTCTTTTTACAACACGTCGATATCAATGTTTAAGTCAAAAGAAAAAAAAGATGTCATTATAAAACAGAAGAGCAGAAAGAGAATAACAAATACTACCTAGAGGAACTATCGATTTAAAAAAGTATCTTCTGGATCTTCAAGATTTAATGTCCAAAGTCTCTAAAGCAAAATCTGAACATCTCGTGATATTTGGGAAGATCTTGGAAAGTTCTTTTGTTTAAAGAAGATACAATTAAATGTTTTTTTCACACATTGAGCAAAGCTCTGTTAATGGATAAAAGACAAATTCAACAAATACATTTACATATTAATGCTGCATCATGTGTAAATAAAAGAAATTGTTGCTTCTGTAGAACAAAATATTTAATCCTGGTATTCGTCATAAGAGCAGCGTCATTAAGCGAGAAAACAAATCTAACAGAAAATGTTTCTGTCTAAAGGACAAAACTTACAACATTCACTAACAAACAGGATGTTTAAAACAAACTGAAATATTAATAATAATATTAATAATAATCCGGACTGAAAAAAACATCTTAAGCAAGAAATTACAGAATTTTAATAAACTGCAGTTCCAATTTTTATAACCTTGAAAGGAAAACTTCACTGGTTTAAGTAGATAGATAGATAGATAGATAGATAGATAGATAGATAGATAGATAGATAGATAGATAGATAGATAGATAGATAGATAGATAGATAGATAGATAGATAGATAGATAGATAGATAGATAGATAGATAGATAGATAGATAGATAGATAGATAGATAGATAGATAGATAGATAAACAAATACATATTCTGTAATTTATTTGGTTTAAAGGACGACTCACAGTTTTGTACTTGACTATATACTCCACGATGGGCATCCCTCCATCGTCCTGCTTGACCAGACCCAGCCTGTAGGCCTTGCCCATCCCTCTCTGTCCATGGACTGCTGGTGGACTCGGTTCTCCTGAGGGTGAGACCAGACCAGGGTTCTTGAGCAGAAATCCAAAACCTTATGTTTGTTTTTCTGTAGATTAGCAGGTGTGGATGAAGTTTTTAACTAGAATGAAACTCGTATTAAAAGGTTCTTCACATGTCTGGACACGTTTATTACTGCATGTTCATGTTTGCTGTATTTTTAATTCTCTGACTCTGTACAGTTATATTATATGAATAGTAGCACCAGTTTTTTCGTGGCCTCGCCTGGATTCTCTGCAGGAATAAAAAAAGATTATTATGAACCGCCTGCAGTACATAATTTTTAACACACCAGAACAAGAATTTGACAGAATCTATTCGCCTCTCTGATAATCTAAATTCATATCACTGAAACTAGAAGCGATTGCAACCATCTCCAATATAAATATGCCAGGGTTGTCTAATGTAGCAAATAGGCTTCATTTCACAGAGCTGCTGATGCTTTGAACAGATTCTGAGCTGCAGATCTGAATATTTCTGTTCAATCTAAATCCAAATATTTCTGCTGAATGTAGCTGTTTTACCTGTCTCACTTTGTAAAACACATTCTGGACTTTCAGAAACCCATCTGTTAACTGCTGGGATGTGCCAAGAACTATCAGTCCATCCGGTCTAAAGACTTTAACACCATTAAAGAGACAGATTAAAGTCATTATGACGGACTTTCATTTCATAAATGCACACGTAGGATCCAAGTTGGGCTCTTATTTTGAAGTATGACCATAAAGAAATGGATAGAGGTATATTGGAGACCAACTTACGGATGGGTAAAGTCTGGAAGGTCTCTGTGTGGCTGAACTCTCCCTGACCCTTTCCGTTGACAGCTGCCACTCGAACCTCGTACGTTGTGTTTGGCTCCAGTCCCGTCAGCACCACCGTGGCTGGAGAGAAACAGATCCGTTAACTCAGTCTGAGTCATGGAGTCAGATCTCAAAAAATGACCTTTTTGCTGGCAAAACAATATAGTTAAAATATCTTAAGACCACTTAAAATGGATCTTCAAATATTTAAAAGATCTTTGAAGGATTAAGGTTGTTAGTTAGGTTAATTTCTTTATCTTTATCTCCACCCTCATGCTGGTCTGGATTATAAAACTGAGAACGATGCATAAAATCATCAAATTTAGCAGCTCAAAAGTCAAGTTTTAATGTGCTCTTTTAACTGAAACTGTCCCAAAGACATTACTGACGTGATTTATAGTTATCAGTAATAAATCAAAAAGCTTTAAAACCTCTAGTCTGAACTTTTAAATAAAAGTCAAGAGACTTCACTGGCAATAAAAGTCTAAAAGGAGACTAAAATAAACATAGACAGAGACACAAACTGTCAAAAAACAGAAGTTAACAGATTCAAAATGGTCAAAAAACACTGACAATAAACACAAACAGACTCCAGCAGCCAAAAACCCAGAGAAGTGAGTTTGACTCCAAACAAACGTGTCTGTTTGATGAAGCTGCTTTGTGTTCTCTTCAGTCAGGACAGATTCATTCAGTTACCAGAAGCTGCTGCTTCACTCCAGTGAAGGAGTCAAAACAACACAAACTACAGTTATTTACTGCTCCTGTTTCTGCTACCAGAAACTTGATGAGTACAAATCTAAACTAATAACTGTTTATAATAATATTTATTATTATTATTATATTAAATGTGAACACCATAGAAATGGTAAAACTCTTAATGATTTTCAGTCCTAATTGAAATTACCTGATTATTCTGGAGAACAGGAAGTCTCATTATCAGAGCACAATGTAGGTTTAGATTTCACAGTCACTAGAGTCTACTTACATTACCTTAACTGCTCCAAAAAGCCGGCTGAGAGTCGGTGGTGTAATGAGCTTGAGTGAAAGTTGTTGTTTTTGCCAGTCTGCACAAATTAAATACTTGACTGGTAATAGGTGCTTTTGCTGTTCTTTGGTTCTGGAATTGAAAACAAAGTCTGCAATTTGCAGCTGTGTGCTGGTTTCATTCCAGCCTACCAGCAGACATTTCAATTTGGGCAAAAGCATTGAAATGAAACGAGTCCAGGCATCTCATTACACTGTAGAGTTTACTGTGAAAGGAACTTCTGCCTGGATTTCTAAAGTGGCTTCTATGATTATTTATGATGCAACTTAGCACCTTTTAATTAGTCTTACTTACAGTTTTAAGATTTGAGACTGAATCGTGGTGAAACATGGACATTTATCCAAATTAAATTCAAATCTAAGCTTTATTTATTCAGTTCAGCTCATTTGTTTCTCGACAGTTTTTTTCCCTTTATGTGAGCCGTTACTGTTTAGTATTCTTCTCACTGCATCTCCATACTGTAATTGACTCTGAAATGAGGGATATTAGCGATAAGCCTTTCAGGTTTGTTGGACCTGCTTATCAGCCCACCATTCGTCCTCTGGCTTCTATTTTCCATCCGTCCATCCATCCATCCTTCACCTCGCGCTGTACTTTCCAACAGGCTCAGAAATCAATTTGGGGTCATAAAGCATAAGAGGAGGAGGAGCGCGCTCATTCTGCTCAGACAGGTCCTGGCACTCTCCCCGCCAGGTGTTTAGAGTTTCGTGAGGACCCGATAACATCCAGGGGCCAAAGCTTTGAAGGATCGCGTGACAGATCGTGCAATTAGAAGTGTACTCATGCTTGATCGGTGTGTGGCATCAGCAGAGAAAAAGCCAGGCAGGATGTTAATCTCACATGAAGGTCCACAACCTGCCTGGTCTAATAACCAGAGGATGAAAGCAATAAAAATCTGATTTCTTTAAAAACAAATCTCTTTCTATACAGGAACACTGAGCAGTCACTGAATCTGTCATTTATTGCATGAATTGTGGAACTGTAATATAATCAGATTCATTGAATACAAGAAAACAACATTAAATACTAATGCACATTGTTCAGATTTTAAATGGGAAATTTTTTCCACAACTGCTGAAACACACAAATTTAAATATAAATATAAAACAGCAGCATTTTGGTTTCTCCTCCTATATTTTCTTTCATCCTTGTTTCTGTCTTTGTTTTGTTTGTTAAAGATAATCAGATAAATTCAAATGTTCCAGGTTTTATTCAGTGTAAAAATTTCTATCAGTGTATTGAAACCAGACAGACAAAACACCGATCCTGAAACACTAACAGTCACTTTATTAAATGAAAGTTCTTTTTTACGAGCATGAGGACGTCTAAAGATAAATATCCTTTAGATTCTGAACAACATGAGATAAATTCTGTTTCTTTGCACTCACTTTGGACACTGTGTGATCTGACGTCTCTCCAGTCCTGGGAGCCCAGTTCCCTGACCTGGAGCAGGTAGTAGCTGATAGGAACGCCACCGTGAGAGTCTGGCTTCATGAACGTGATGGTCGCCAAGCGCTGGGAAACAGCTGACAGACGAACTGAGTATGGATTTGATGGCACGTCTAGAAACAAAGAAACAAACAGAATGTTATTATTTAAAGAAGATTTGTGGACTCTGCCACTAGTTAGAACACTTAGCTAAAAGGTAAAAACTAACATACAGTTCATGAGTTATTAAATTTATAGAGCTTAAGGACAGACTGACCAGTACTATGATTGTTTTATTAGGCCAAAGTTGTTGGTCTTTCACACATTTTTACAAACCAGATATTTTATAGTAAAAAGCCTAAAAAGTTCATTAAAAATCCAACAACAAAATGTTTCAAAATTTACATCTCCCCCAAAAACCCTTTCAAACGTACAATACAGATCCTCGTATTCAACCATCTACCCTGAGCTCAAACTTACCACTGTGATGAATGTATGATGGGAAATTAGATTTTGGAAATCGCCACTGCAACATTCTCATAAATATTCCCCATCAAAACAACAACACCTGATCCTTTAAACAAAGATAGAACAGCTGTTGCTCAAATCAAACGTCATTTAAATATATTTATTTCTAAGCAGAGTGAGATTCCTGTCGACTTTAAAACTTTTATCTAACTCACATTGTGCTGAGGTTTGTTTTATTGTCCTTATAATGCTCACATCATACTAACAGCTGCAAAAATCTTTGATTCTTTACTGAAAAATGAATCAAATAAGATTCAATACAATAGAAATGATACAATATACACAATACAATATCAAATCAAATCAATCAAATCAAAAATACTTTATTAATCCCCGAAGGGAAATTCAAGTGTTGTTGTAGCTCAGTTCTTTTTCAGGGAGCCATAGAGAGTTCTAGGTGCGGAAAGGAAGGATCCCCTGCAGAGGGCCCCAGCCGCGGACAGGAAGGACCTCCCGCAGAGGGCTCCAGCCGCGGACAGAAGAATCCTCTGACTGAAGACTCTCTGTTGTTGAGCCACTGTGTTCTGAAGAGGACGACGAGGGCCCTCCACCACGTTCCCCATCCTCCCTTGGACAATCAACTCAAGAGACTCCAGTTCACTCTCCAGGACAGAATCAGTCCTCCTTATCCATGTGTTCAGCCTCTTCATGTCACTTGCTCTGATGCTCCGCCCCCAACAGGTGACTGCAGATGTGATCAGCTGACAAACTTCTCTTCTTTTGCAGCTTCTCTTCAAATCTCTGTCTGTCCATATTGTTTGAAAGCCAGGCAGAGACACACAGGAGTCCAGGATATGTTCCTTTAGCCATGTCTCAGTAAAACACATGATGCTGCATTCCTGATACTCTGGCTGGGTCTTCAACAGAGTTTAAAGTTCATCCATTTTGTTAGCAAAGAGATCTCACATTTGTCAATATGACTGATGGAAGTGAAGGTTTAAACTTCCTCTTTCTCTCTCTTCTCTTTACTCCTGCTCTGCATCCATGTCTTCTTCTTTGAGCTCATCAGGGATCCAGAGTTTCAATTTGAAGATTATTTCAGCCTTAGAAATGTCAGTTAGCTGCTCTTTCTTGGAAACAAGTCTCTTGTTTCCATGGTTACGCATCATAACAAGTGGCAAAAAAGTGACAAATCAAGCAAAAAACTCAATCAGCACAGCACCCAAATCAGAAGACAAGTATTTAGAAAATATTTCCAGAAGAAAAAACTAGCAAGAAATACTCAAAAAGAACAAAAAAATGCTAGCAAGTGCTAGCAAAGTCACAGAGCTACTCCAACAAGCTGCCACCAGTTGTAGCGCTATTCCGGAATTTATATATATTATTATCAATATAACAGATTGTTTCTTCTTCACAAAAATCCACAAACACTTGAAAAAATGTAACATAAAAACGAGGTTCACCTGTAAGACATACAGCTGGATTTCACTGTACAGATTAAAATAAACATATTTCTGCTTGTTGAACATTAAAACACTGACATCACTTTATATTATCTATCAATCACACACTCACTGACATGAAACATGACTGTGTTTTCAGTCACGCGTGTTTGCTTTTGAAAGCACCTTCCAAACCGACCGTATGAGGTCATCTTCTTCTGCTCCAGCAATTCAATCTGCACTAAAGATAATTGGACTGCACGTCTGTGTATTCAACTGTTCCACAGTAAATTAGAGGTTCTTCAGTACGTAGTGAGACTCATACAGACAGAACTACTTCAGCTTAGGTTCGGCTGGTTTGGACTTGAACTGATCTTCTGGGGATATAAAGTAGTTTCCAGGTCCAGGTGGGGGGTCGTTTGGGTTCACAGCTAACACTCACCTGCCAGAGCCAGAATGAACTCCTGGTAACGAACTCCGATGTTGTTCCGAGCTGTACAGTTGTATCGGCCGAAGTCTCGGTCAAACATTGGAGTCACCTAAATAAAAACAAAATTAATAACTCATGATTTAAATGTGTATCTGTTTACATAATATTTAAGACTTTAGTTTCCAACCTCCAAACTGAAGAGATGAAAGATTTAATCAGTTTATTGTAACACTGGATGAAATGATTATGTATGAGATGTTAATGTGCAGTTGATTTTAATGATCAAGCTGCAGAACATTATTAGCTGGCGCTGCAGGACTCAGCAGATTTCTGTAGCTTGTTCTTTGTCTAGAACTTCTTCTGAGTGTATTTCAAGACTTCACACGACTACCGTGACACACATGAGCTATTTGTAATCAAGGCCATGTCTTTTATGACTGCTGCTAATAGGGATGGTCTGACATGTAGACACGTTCATACTCAGCCATTTAAAGCCGGAGTATGAGCTCAGATTCTGTGTGACGTGCCGGATACTGAAGTTAGCTTCTGATTTGGACAGAAGGGTAAACACAGGAATTTGTCAAACTCGGACCATCTTCATTAGCTGTAACTCAAACTTTACAATTTCTAGACTGAGCTGTTCTACTCCAACAGGCAGTTAGTGATCTGTGAAACATTTATCTTTCTTGGGAAAGTTCATGAAACTGCAATTTTCTTCCTTCCTTTTTCCAGCTTTTGTGAAAAAACAAGCACGTAGATAGCTCAGAGAAAAAGATATAGGTTTCACAAATCAATAACTGTGTTTTTCATGTAGGATAATGCCGTCCAGTGTTGGGGGTTACATCGGGGGGGTTGGGGGTTGACTTGGAACTGTTCCTATTCATTCCAAATGCCAAGAAAAGCTTTCAAGTAGCTGAATTTTGTCTTTTAAAAAGTCTTCAGTGCAGGATAATCTGGTTCAGGTTTGAGGAATAAACAGTTAAATACTAACTAACTAACTAACTAACTAACTAACTAACTAACTAACTAACTAACTAACTAACTAACTAACTAACTAACTAAATAAAACTACTGCAAGTTTCTCACTGACATGTTTTGGCACATTCACGTTATACAGTCTCTTTCTTCTTATTTGTCTATCAAGTAACTGAAATAAATCATCATGTTTCCACATCTGTAAAGCAGAATTTATTATATTTCTTGTCTGTAATAAACAATAAGCAGATCCTCAGGGGTATGTACCAACCTCCAGCACAGATTTGCCCTCTGAACTGTGGATCTGCATGTTCGGGGTTCCCTCTGAGATGGTGAAGNGCTCTCTCCTCCACAGCATGGTGGCGGGTGGATTGGACATCACATCACAGCTGATATTCACTGGATTTCCCTCCCACGAGTAAAAAATGGTGTAGTTGTTCAGGAATTTGGGAATATCTGTGCAAAGCAGACAGGTATTATTTGGACTTGGAGGGAAAATCTGAATAAAGGACACAAACATGAGCTTGTTTTGCCCCAACAGACTGAAAATGGCGGTAACAAACGATCGCAGCAGCGAGTTGTTGTTCGGACGGTTCCTGGCCCAGTTATCCAGCTCAGTCAGAGAGGCATTATGGTTGTTTTATGTTCACTCGCAGGGTTCCATTAAAGAGATTGATGTCTGGCTCTCTGTTACAACTGAGGATGTGCTATCCCTCTGCAGCCTGCAGTGACTTAGTAAATGAGTTCATTAGTTTGGCTCGGCCCCGCCACACTCAGACTCTCTGCCTGTTCCTCTCGCTGCAGCATCAGAGTGAATACTGAAAACAAGCTGTCAGCTGAGGAGCTGCAGAAACAAGCTTACAGTGTAACCACAGCAACTTTACGTCATGTTTGGAGTGCGAGTGCATGAGTGTGTGCATGTCGTCAAACTTTTTCTGAAATGTTAACTTTTCAAGAACTATTCAAAACAAGTTTTGAAGTGAATCATTGAACCTGAAAGTCACCTCAGCCAGAAGAGGATGAAGCTGGCTTCCACATGACAACAGAGACGCAGCAGATTCAGGTTCCTCTCACTGTTTTTTACTATATGTTCATTTGTTTGACACACTTTTGCCATTTCTCTAAACTTGAATATGCGCGCGCTCATGCGAAAATCTTCTCTCTGCACTGGTGTAGTTAAAGCATCAGAGCCACTCTCATAATGAAACTAATCATTCTGAGGCCAAAATGAAGATCTTTGCTTCAGAGCTCATTAGGCAGGGGAGAGCCTGCCCCAAATAACCCCAAACAAGCAGCACTGAGGGATGAGCGCGCTCATCGAGAAGGAGCTGAGCTGTCAGAGGGAGAAAACTAAACGAAATGCATGATTTCCTTTTACTAATTAACCCTTCTGGAATCGGTGAGTGTTGAGTGGAGGGTGCACGGAGGCTGGGATGAGTTGTTTAAACAAAATGACGGTTCCTCACCAAGAAAAATGGACAGTTTCAGCAGTGACTGTGAAAATTTAAATTCAAGACAGTAAAGATGCTACAGGTTTCTTCCAGATTGAGTTTTTGGCTGGTTTATGTGTTTGTATGTACAATGTTCAAACACAAATACAGAGTTTTAAATGAAGAATAATGATTTAACAAACTGCTACAAACTGTTACACAACTTGTTTCCTGGAAATCAAAGTGTCTTCAGGTTTTTGGAAGGATTATTAACTGAGCTCATCACACAGAGACACAAAGGAAACAAAAACAAACTTGAAATCTTACAAAAAATGATGCATATTTACCTAAAATGGCACAAATTAACAACAAAAAAACATTACAAGACAGAAAATATTTATCACATTTATCATATATCATTTATCACATAATGACTGAAATAAAAACACAAAAAGACTTTCTGTCCTACGGTCTAATGTCTGATTTTATTTGGATGATATCTAAATAAAAAGAAACACCAAACTATTATAAGGACCATAAAGACACATCGAGTCATAAAAAACTGAAATATTTTAAATTCTAGTCGCAATAAAAAAAAAGTTCTAAATGATCAAAAACAGAAAATGAAAACATCTTAGAGACACACATGACCATCAAGTTGCACAATTATTAGAGTAATAAAAACCATATAAGAACCAAATTAATTTAAAACAAAAGTCACCAAAATATCTGAAACAAACAACAAACAGAGACAAACTGACTAAAAATGACAAAAAATGATTGAAGACTCCTAAAACTATCTGTAGGATAAACCTGCAGGTAACTGTACTTACACTCAATGTCTAGAAACATGCTCTTCTGATGGCCTCCTATCCTGCTCTGTGCCTCGCAGTCAAATCGACCACGATCACTGAGCCGCACGCCGCTGATGGTCAGCACTGACTTCCCGTGACGACCTCGGACTTCAAACCGTCCATCCCGGCTCTGAAACACACACAAACAGTTTCTGTGGTTATAATAACTTTTACAGCCCGAGGAATAAACAGGAAGCATCTTAAAGTAAAAGGTCAGAGAAAGAGCAGCCGGACCCGTCAGTGCTGGAGCATGATGGGATGCTTTTATTAGTGGCACTCTACATTTAAGCCTCCGGAAATAAAGAAGCAGACAGAGATGTTTGTCCTACTTTGTTCTTATAAATGTTCAACAACTCCATGATCAGTTCTGACCCCACCCGCTGGAGGAGACCGTCCCTGGTCACACCGTGTTGAAGTTAATGCAATAAACTGTCGATATATTACAAGGTCATTACATCTGTATGGAGACAGATGGTATCAATTTGAAGCTACGGGTCAATTACAGCAGACAAGGCTATCAGTCCAGTAATCGACAGTCCCTTGTAATGAGAAAAAACACCTCAGGAGCAGCGTGGTCGGAGTCACAATACAGCTGTAACCTGCAGACTGTTACCATCAGATAACCTCCATGACCCAAACCAAACTACTTCTGATTCCAGCTGCTGGCAGACGCCGAGCTGACGCAACACAAGGCTCAATAACTGCAGCAGAGGATTTCAAGGTGATAAGTAAAATCTTTTCTGTTCTGTTTATGTTGAGTTCAAAGACACACGATCATGATGTAAAAACTGATGAGTGTAAATCCTGATTGTTCCTCAGTTTACACACAAGCCTGTTTCTTAACCGGGTTGTTGAGAACTTGAATTGTTCTAATCAAAGAGCGAGTGACATGTTATAATGACAACCAGCTCTTATGAACAGAAAGCTACAGAGAGCAGCTGTAGGTGATGATCTGAGCTGCTGGTGTAGAAGATGAAGCTACAGATCAAGATGTCTGATCAACATCAGGATCTTTGTGGTTGACAGACTGAACATTAAACGACTTGTTGGCAGTAGAAAATAAAACAGAATTTAGTCACATGTTAAGTCCAGTTTTTAATGTTGACCTACTCCCATTTTTTAGGTTTAGGCAACACAATCTATTTATGAAAGTGCAGGAAAATGTGACTTTAGAGATTAATAAATGTTTAACAAACAAATGACCCACATCAAGGTAAAGTTTTCCATTTCAAACTGATGCATCTTTAACTTTCAGGGTTTTATTATGAGTCTGAATCCACTAGAGAACATTTGGTTACAGTGTTTTGGTTTTTATTTCTGACACTTTGACACTTCCACTGGCTACAACACAGCTGGTTAATTCACAACTTACTGAGAAGTTTTCAGAAACAAAAACTTTTCTCCATTTAGAAAAAAGTATACAATCTAGATTTTAGTCCAAACAACACGACTTAAAAGTTTGGAAAGATACAGAGAGACAGAAACTGTACAATTAACACTATTGTGAAATATTCTACAGTCTCTTTATTCAGTAGTGACAAAAAGTCCCTTCAGTAGGTCTTCATGAAAACTTGTCCGGCTCCTTCAGAGTCCACAGATCTTTTCTTTTATTAAACTGAAATGAGAGAGCAAAGGCTGAAGAACGTTATAGTTTTATCTGTGAATCGTTCGAAGGATGCAAACCCATCAAGACCTCCGCCAACGATCATCATGGAACATGCGAACAGTAAATATTAGTTGACAGAAACTATTTTGGGTTTCTGTGAATTTCTATCCAGAGCAAACAGTCATTCTTCTTCTCTGTGATAGTCGCTCCTGACGTCCTGCACAGTGTCTTTGTTTGCACCTTATCTGTATTCCAGCCCCACGTGTCCATTTGCATACTGAAGTCTGCGTTCGTGTGCACACTGACGATCTCTTCCGAAGATTTTTCCCATGAATCAATACACATGCAGCCCCTTCTGATGCTCTTCTGTCACTATTTTCACTGCCTCACATTAAGCTCCGTCCTTCTGCATCAGACTGTCTGTTGTTGACTGTTTAGGCATTATCCTGTTTAGTGTGGCTTATCCTTCATCTTGTCATCCTGGTACCATCAGCTAACGAGGTAAAGCCCTGTTTAAAGGCTCGGTTCTGGTTTCTTTGTGCTGCCAATGCAGACTTTCCTTGTTTGCCTCTCAAGCTGAGGTCAATGAGATTGGAAGAGTGTGCAGTGAATAGGAATGCTGCAAGAATAATGCAGGAGAGACAGGCAGAAAAAAAAGGGGGGGGGGAGGAAATCTTCCAGGACAGAGCTTCTGAGTCAGGAAATTACTTGCTAACCCCCTCTACCTCTCTCTCTCTCCCACACACACACACACACCCTCAGCCAACTGACAGGGCTTGTGCTCAGAGACGAACTCGGCCTGAAAAGCATGGCCTGTTTGATATGCTGCTCAGTCAAACAACGAACCGTGCAGCCAAACGTGAGCACAACAGTGACACACATGCCAAGAAACACTCAAACACATGCATGATGTCGCTGCTGCGGGTATTAAGAATAAAAATACATATAAAAAGAAGAAAAACAGACCAAAGGACAGAAAAAGGGCAGCAAGGTGTAAAATCTGAAGGGCAAGAGCCCCAAAACGAGCACCTGTCTGTGTTTGCATTAAACATACAAACTAAATCTCAAATCCAATCTCACCGATTGGATTTTGGAGACTATTACTGTGTTATTTCAACTCAACTGTTGGAGAATTTTTCAGATATTAAAAATGTCAGCGGTAAATGTCACCGAGGCTGGAAACACAGCTAGTCTAATTCAGACTTATCCTAACAGCTGTGTGTTGGTGCTGAACGCTGGGTGTTCATGTTCGCCCCGCTCGTGTGAGCACAGCATCACCTCGACCTCGTGACAACAACACAATGACATTTAATAATGGCTTTCTGGTTCAAGGAAATGGAGGCCAAAGAATGAGGCTTCACACAGAAATAAACATCCAGCCTTTGCCTAAATATTTCTATTTGAAACTGTGTTTTACAATCTCAGAGAATCAAATGAACGACTTAAAACAGTCACTTTAAAAACAGCATTTTACTAAAGTTAAAAACAAAAGGAGAGCCGCTTTCACAACAGCTGCAACTAAATTATGGGGCAGTTTATCATCACACATAAGATTCTGCACAAGTTTAGAAACTTTGGAATCTGCACTAACAAGATTTAGATTTTATATCAGTGTTTTAATTATTGTTGTAATAATAATCAAAGCTTTTACCTAATTTCATGTTATTTGTATTCTGGTTTATTGCTGCGATGTAATTTTAACTGTACAGAACTTTGATCATCCTGGTTGTTTTTAAATGTGCTTTATAAAGACGTTTGACTCAACATTTTCAAGGGTCTCGACATCCTGACACGAGCTGCATGTTTCCCTCGTGTTGCTGAATTTTTTTCACAAATTATGATTTTAAACAGAGGTTATTCTGATATTCTGACTTGTCCCGACCTCGTTCCGTCATGAACATCTGCATTTAACATGCTAACTGAGTTCTGTCATTTTACTGTAATTTCTTTCAAGGCAGAAACACATTAATGCACTGTGTGTGTGTGTGTGTGTGTGTGTTTAAGTGAGAAGCTTGTGAGCAGACGCCACTCAGGCATCATGGCCTGATAGGTGGCGATAATGTGCTGATTTGTCAATTTTTCATTCAAGGACAAGAAGAAGAGACGTTTTAGTGATTAATCACCAGGAAACTGATGCAGTTTTTTTGTTCTTGGGTTCCCTGTGAGATAATTTATCTAGATATTGATTACACCAAGTTTCCTCATGCAGCATTTCTCCAAAATAAAAGTCTTTGTTGGTTTTCTTCTGCTTCTGTTTTCACTAACAATCTTTTCTTTCCTTTGATGTCATCATGACAGATGGAAGAAGCAGGTAATGCAGCAGGGTGAGGGGATGGGGGGGGGGCACTGACCCTCACAGGTAACATAACAACATTAACAGTTTACCCGTTCTGGTGTTCAGATAATCTAAAATATTTGACATTTGCTGCTTGTTTTTCCCACACTGCTCCGACACACCTGGACAAGATGGCAGCCTGTCTGTTTTTGTTTAGGTTTATCTTTCATTCATTTGAACTTTTTATTGAATGCTGTCAGTGTTTCTGAGAAGTTGAACTGAGTACAGTGGGGCAAAAAAGTATTTAGTCAGCCACCAATTGTGTAAGTTCTCCCACTTAAAAAGATCAGAGAGGCCTGTAATTTTCATCATAGGTATACCTCAACTATGAGAGACAAAATGAGGAAAAAAAATCCAGAAAATCACATTGTCTGATTTTTAAAGAATTTATTTGCAAATTATGGTGGAAAATAAGTATTTGGTCAATAACAAAAGTTAATCTCAATACTTTGTTATATAGCCTTTGTTGGCAATGACAGAGGTCAAACGTTTTCTGTAAGTCTTCACAAGGTTTTCACACACTGTTGCTGGTATTTTGGCCCATTCGTCCATGCAGATCTCCTCTAGAGCAGTGATGTTTTGGGGCTGACGCTGGGCAACACGGACTTTCAACTCCCTCCAGAGATTTTCTATGGGGTTGAGATCTGGAGACTGGCTAGGCCACTCCAGGACCTTGAAATGCTTCTTACGAAGCCACTCCTTCGTTGCCCAGGCGGTGTGTTTGGGATCATTGTCATGCTGAAAGACCCAGCCACGTCTCATTTTCAATGCCCTTGCTGATGGAAGGAGGTTTTCACTCAAAATCTTACGATACATGGCCCCATTCATTCTTTCCTTTACACGGATCAGTCGTCCTGGTCCCCTTGCAGAAAAACAGCCCCAAAGCATGATGTTTCCACCCCCATGCTTTACAGTAGGTATGGTGTTCTTTGGATTCAACTCAGCATTCTTTCCCCTCCAAACACGACAAGTTGAGTTTCTACCAAAAAGTTCTATTTTGGTTTCATCTGACCATATGATGTTCTCCCAATCCTCTTCTGGATCATCCAAATGCTCTCTAGCAAACCGCAGACGGGCCTGGACGTGTCCTGGCTTCAGCAGGGGGACACGTCTGGCACTGCAGGATTTGAGTCCCTGGCGGCGTAGTGTGTTACTGATGGTAGCCTTTGTTACTTTGGTCCCAGCTCTCTGCAGGTCATTCACTAGGTCCCTCCGTGTGGTTCTGGGATTTTTGCTCACCGTTCTTGTGATCATTTTGACCCCAC
>SSNP01000309.1:56835-144329 GCA_006937955.1 Pachypanchax playfairii
TCACCGTTCTTGTGATCATTTTGACCCCACAGGGTGAGATCTTGCGTGGAGCCCCAGATCGAGGGAGATTATCAGTGGTCTTGTATGTCTTCCATTTTCTAATAATTGCTCCCACAGTTGATTTCTTCACACCAAGCTGCTTACCTATTGCAGATTCAGTCTTCCCAGCCTGGTGAAGGTCTACAATTTTGTTTCTGGTGTCCTTTGACAGCTCTTTGGTCTTGGCCATAGTGGAGTTTGGAGCGTGACTGTTTGAGGTTGTGGACAGGTGTCTTTTATACTGATAACGAGTTCACACAGGTGCCATTAATACAGGTAACGAGTGGAGGACTGAGGAGCCTCTTAAAGAAGTTACAGGTCAGTGAAAGCCAGAAATCTTACTTGTTTGTAGGTGACCAAATACTTATTTTCCACCATAATTTGCAAATAAATTCTTTAAAAATCAGACAATGTGATTTTCTGGATTTTTTTTCCTCATTTTGTCTCTCATAGTTGAGGTATACCTATGATGAAAATTACAGGCCTCTCTGATCTTTTTAAGTGGGAGAACTTACACAATTGGTGGCTGACCAAATACTTTTTTGCCCCACTGTATATGAGAGAGAGAGTCATGGAGGTTTGCAGATCATGGACGTTCGCTTCTTGTGTAAAAAGTTATTTGAATTCTCTGAACTTTTAACTGTTATATAAAAAGATTAATATCTAAACAGCTGCACTGTTGACTGCACAGTCTTTGTACGTTAATGAAACACGCAGTACTCTGCAAATCAATGAAATCTGGTTTTATTGTTTAAACTCAGGGTTGCTTTGCCTCGGCGGGTTAGGCAGCCTCCTTTTACTCTTTGGCCTTCACTATGAGATGAGACATAGATTTTCATGAATCTCTGTGTCGTTTTTTTTTTACTGTGCAGCACTTTAATCTGACCTGGTTTTAGTTTTTTTTAAGATCTTTATAAATAAAGTGTTATTTTATGTTTTACGCCCTTTAAGAAAACATTCAACAAACAAATCATTTTTTAAACCTGGATGTAATGTGTGAGCAGAGGAGAGTGAGACTGTTCCTCACAAGTCAAGAACACCAGCGAGTGAAACAATAGCCCGACTCAAATCCTACTTCAGAACATAATTAAATTCCATAAACTGCCTGTGATTATGGTCTCTTACTGAGGGTCATGGTGTTAGCTGGAAATGAAGGAAAGAAAGAATGCGAACGACATTATGTTGTAAGTAAAAGTAAGCCCTTTGGAGTCTGACGCCTCAGCAGGAGATGAGTGTGTGCAGACTGGATATGCAGATTGGAGAGCAAATTGAGAGAGGAACATCCTGCCTTAAACCCAAATGACTGCTGCCATCCATCACATCCCGTGCTGCACAAGTCGTGTTTGTCTTTGTGAATGTTTAGGTGTGTAGGTTCATGCTACGCATTTCCATAATTGCATTTACTGCGGGACGAGAAGCACTTACTCTCATTTGCGGGTGTGATTTATCAACCCCAGCGATTCGAGCCAATGCACACATTCATTCATCTCTGCAGTGACCTTTTTTTCAAGCAAAAGAACGTCTGGCTTTTTATTTTTTGTACTGCTTCAGAGAAAAAGCTCAGACCCCTGCTAGGGTGGCTGTGACAGATTTAGTTAATGATCTTTTTGATTGTCAAGAGATAATTATTAAAATAAATGCTTTGGATCACATTAGATCCTGTTCAGCTAAAGGAAAGTATTTACAGTGTTGACTGAAACATTTACCTTGAAAACTTGAAGGTCCTTGCTGTCTCTTTCTGCCTGAAGCAAATCAAAAGTAAAGAGTGAACTGATTTCCTGTGAGACGATAAACTCATCCAAGTATAAGAGCAAGGTGAACGTGCATCTGAGGGCAATCGTCTTTCAATAAAACACCATCAAACTTCAGACAATGATCGATCTTAATGTGACGGATTTATGGAAATCAGCTTGAGCGCCAGCAGTTATGATGCTGGAATTATCTGCTGACATAAATAAACATATTGACGTTTCTTTGAAAAAAAACCTCAAAAACGTTTAACTGCATAAAGATCTTGTAACATGAGATGAGCTGATTGGAAGACACATTAAAACTATTTTTCTATCAATGTAAATCCCAATATAACGTTCGGTTTTCAGACAAGGTGTCAACGACTCGACACTCTCCATCTGCACAAGGAGGGTAACTGGTCCACAGTTTTGGAGAAACAACAGCTAAATTCTGATCCCTTTTATATTTTAAATATATTTATCTCTAAAGGTCTTAAATATGAATTTCTCACTTCATTATATTAAGACTTTTGAAAGAAGACATATATAAAGTGTTTTTAATGTGTAAAATGTTGAACAGTAAAGATAAAACAACCAGTGAACCGGCTGATCACACAGGTGCTGCATCTCTAATGTACAACGTAACATGTCGTGTTATGGTCCAAAACTTTTAGACATTTGTTCTTAGAATAATGATTTATTAAACTATTTATTTAAAATATTTTATTTAATTTAGTAACAGGTTACTACAGTATTTGAATAGAACATGTTTTCAGGGATATTTACTCATTTTACTGGATGTGAAACATGAAATCTGAAGTAATTAAAACTTGTATTTGTTTGATATGAAACCTGTCAAACTTTGTACTTATCCTGCAGAAGTTTTGTGCTATTTGCTCAACGCTCACACTAAAAGTTGACAACAGGATGCACCGTGATCCACATATGCACACACACACACACACACACACACACACAAGTGTGTTTTGGTATCCTTATGGGGACCGTCCATTGACTTCCATTGATTTTAGTAACTAGATTTATACCTAACCCAAACCTTTTTCCTAACCTTAACCATTACTGATCTATAACTAACCCTAAGACTAACTAAAACTCTATTCACACCATACCTATAAACCTAACCCCTAACCCTAAAAAGGGGAGTCCACCTCATGGGGACCAGGCTTCGGTCCCCACAAGAACCCTCGGACCCCAGAAAGATAGTAAAAGTCAGGAAACGGGTCCCCAGGAGGTCAGAAATACAAACCCACACACACACACACACACACACACACACACACACACAAGTGTGTTTTGGTATCCTTATGGGGACCGTCCATTGACTTCCATTGATTTTAGTAACTAGATTTATACCTAACCCAAACCTTTTTCCTAACCTTAACCATTACTGATCTATAACTAACCCTAAGACTAACTAAAACTCTATTCACACCATACCTATAAACCTAACCCCTAACCCTAAAAAGGGGAGTCCACCTCATGGGGACCAGGCTTCGGTCCCCACAAGAACCCTCGGACCCCAGAAAGATAGTAAAAGTCAGGAAACGGGTCCCCAGGAGGTCAGAAATACAAACCCACACACACACACACACACACACACACACACACACACACACACACACACACACGCACACCCACACACACACACACACAGAGCCAGATGGAGTTTCTGGCAGCTTCTACCTTGTCTCCATCCACGAAGGTCTGGCTGTCACTGGCTCTCCTCCAGGAAATGTCAGGCAGCGGCTCGCCCTCGGCCACACAGGAGATCATGGCGGCGCTGCCCTCGACGGCCGTCACGTTTTTCAGCTGGGTGATGTGAGGCTGAACTGGAAGCCACACAGGACAAAGAGGAAGGAAACAGGACAAGAGAAATAAATTAGATGGGGAAGTAAAGAAGGGCAACGGAAGGAGTTTGGAGGGATAAAAGGGAGTGAAACTGTAAGACACTGAAGGTACAGTAAATTATAATAAAGTGGAGATGAAGGCTGTACTATGATGTTTACACACAATATACAGTTTACAGACAATATAGACCAGGATCATTTATACACTGCAGTCAAACTCTACAGGTTGATGCAGATCAGAAACATGGCCTCATGTCCGTTCAGCACTGCAGACGCAACAACAGAAAACTGACTTTGTTAAAGTTTTAAGTCACAGAACCTCCGTTCCATGTTTTTATTTTGAATAAATATAGATTTTTGTCTGAGATGATGCTTCTCTAATACCGTGTGATTTGCTTTTGATGCAGAGTGAGTGCTAAGAACAGATAAGTGCTGAAAAGCATGGCGGCGAGGCCTGGTCCCTCCTCACTTCCACCTGATAAGGTGCTCAAAGGAAGCCCTAACACCCGATGCATGTCAAGGGCACAGAGCATGCCACATGAATCATGGATTACTTTTATTTCCCCCATCTCACACACACACTGCATGTCCTTAACAGACAGCTTGCAGTAGGGTGGCATCAAATTAAAAAGGAAAAGGGGGTAAATGAAAACACAACTGTACTGAAGTGTTCAGGAGTGTTTGGTGTAGCTTCAGCCTCAAGGTGGAGGAGGCGTCTCCAGGGATGCAGAGAGCTTGTCAAAACATGGGGTCGTGCAAACATACACACCAGCATGCACATATTACTTTACCCACCAGCACCTTCAGCAAACAGATCAATGTTCCAAGTATAGGAACTCTTTACGCTCTAAATACCAGACCATGCTGTTCAATGAAAAGTAAACCTGATCTCAACTTCAAACTGAGGCTCCTTTAATGATTTTATCCCTTATTGTACAAACACCATTAACTATAAGAGAAAACACATGTGTGTATCTGTTCTATCTGTACAACTTGTTAACGGCACCAAAGAGTTGGCTGATTAAGGTACGAGTCCAGAGCAAAAGTCTTGTTTAGTGTAAAATGACCCTGATGAAACATGATGCAGCACAACATCTACTGCACCCATTCATCCCACTGCCAGCTGACTCGTCTCATCAGATCATTTAAGAATGATGTCCTTGACCTGAGCAGCATAAAATTTGTCATCACAATATTTTTAAAAATAAAACAAGATCATTTATGGTGCATTCACACCGGCCACTTTGTCAACGTCAAGCAACGCTGATAATCAATCAAATCAAATCAAAAATACTTTATTAATCCCCGAAGGGAAATTCAAGTGTTGTTGTAGCTCAGTTATTCTTCAGGGAGCCATAGAGAGTTCTAGCTGTGGACAGGAAGGATCTCCTGTAGAGGGTTCTAGGTGTGGACAGGAAGGATCTCGCTCCAAATTTGACGTTTGAAGTTGAAGCTCATAACGCCTGCCAGTCAGAGCGCATAGGCGTTAAAGCTCGTAAAGCCTGACCGAAAAAGAGCGCAAAGGCGGGGCTTCCTTTGTTATGGGATGTTCGGAGCTATTGCGGATCATATTGAGACAGTGGCTTGGATTTATTTACTTCATAGATCTAGACAACATCGACGTCGGGTGCATCAGCGCCGTTTGTGGATACACCCCATTCTTCAGATGCGTTCTGAGTTTGGTGAGTTTAACCATTTGCTCCAGGAGCTACGTTTGGATGAGGTTCATTTATCTTCCATTTTGGCTGATCCCGCTTCTTTCCGGCTATGTGCTGTGACGTCTTACGTCACTACGATGAGACGCTCTGATTGGTTGACATGCCACTTCAAGAGCGTTATGAACGTCAAAAGTTCAGCTAGCTGAACTTTGAGCTTTTCTAGCTTTTCAAGCTTTTCAAGCATCAACGCCTGAAACGCTAGAAAAGCTTGAAAAGTTGCCGCTCATAACGCTCACAAAGCGACGCAGAGCCGTTGACGTCTGTCTGACGCCCGTCCACCATAGACTTTACATATAAACTTGCCGTTTATGAAGTTGATGGTTGGGCCGGTGTGAATGCACCATTAAAGGCGTTTTCCTTCATTTCTCTGTATGTGGCGGGTGGGCTTGATATACAGTATGTGATGTTATTTATTTTTTCTGTAAAAAAATAGCATTAGTATGAAACCACTTTATAAATAAAGTTTGATTGAATGAGTGACTGATTTAGGTTTATGAAAGTAAATAAATAAATAATACTGATACTCCTACATGAATCAATACAACTATGTCCTGTTTGATTTCATACTTATATGTAAAATAAACAAGCTGAATCACTCTCCAAAACTGGAACAGAGACACGTTTCCATGATTTTTAGTATATTTTGTTTCGCCAGTATCAAAAACAATATTTTTTTGTATTTAATGGAGTTAGAAATCCTGTTATAATGACAACTTTATGATTAAATGTTCCAAGATGATTAATTTCCTTTGAACTGATGCTAAAAACACAAAACTACAGTAATAACAATAGCCAAAAGGAGTCTGGGTGAGTTCTAATTAATGTGACTGGATGTAAACCATTTGTTTAAATTCTCTCATTAAGTAACTCTGTTTAGGCAGTAATTTTATGTTTAAAAGGACAAAATGGAACAAAATGAAGAAATTAGTCAGACACAAAACAACCTCGCTAATCTGCCTGATTCTGGATATGCTGTTCATGAAACACAAGAGGGATAATTTCCCTTGTTCCTAAAAAAACCATCAATCTTTTAAAAAAATAAAGTCTTGTTGAAAATACCAGCTTAACGATCCGCTTTAAACTTTATGTCTCATTAAAAAACAGCTGAAATAAGTAAAAATCCTGTTGATGACTAATTAACAGACTCACTGTGAAACTTTGGAATAATAAAAACAACCTGTATAAGGACATATCTTTAAAATGATCCTAAACACATAGAGAACAATAAATCCAACGTTCTGAGACCAGCCTGAATGAACTCTTTATCATCACCATATCCAACCTTCCAAATGAAAAATGTCTCATTCATCAAGAACCGTGCAAAAGTCATTCTGCTGGAAATATTATTAATAACATATTATCTCAAATATTTCAACTCCAAATGAGAAAGAACATTTACGTAATAACAAAAAAAAAGTCACAAATCATTTGACCTTCCAGGTTTGAGTTATTTTTAACTTAGTATTACAGTTCAAATCTGATTTTTTTAAAATATTTTCTTTTATTTGGCAAATAATATTTATTACCAACTATAATTGTACTGTATTATTCCAAAGAAAGGCTGATTTTACCTATAGGCGCAATGTTTAGCAACCTGCATTAATTATAGTTTCACACTTCACCTCAAATTGCCAAAAAAACAAAACAATCGATGTACCAAAAAGGAAAATTAAGTGCAACATATAGTTGTTTTTGCCTTGGCAGGACAAATAAAAAAACTGTGGTTGAACTGAAGCCAAAAACCCAAACCCAACTGCAGGTAACGTGTTTTTCTCTTTTCTAGGGGAATATCTGACATGATATAAAGTTCTTATTTCTCCTACTGACAGGTATCAGGAAGCAAAACATGCTACTGACTGAATCTGAAAGGACTAATATGTGTATATGTTGTTTTAGCTGTGCAGATCAACAAAACAAATGCCAGCCTGGATTTTTCTGTCATCCCTGATGCGTCTCCTAAAAGCTTAGAGGTTTTTAACTGAAAAATCCATCACTGAACTTGTTCTGCTGCATCGTATGACACGAGTCGAGGATTTTCAGTTTGCTTCAGGAGTTATTTTTGTAGTGATAAGTGATGTCATTTAGTTTTTTTCACAGTTTTGTCTTCTCTTCCGCTGATATATTTCTTAAAGTAGAGAGGGTAGTATATCATATGTTTTCGCTCATCTGAAAAACAGGCAAAAGAACAATGTCAAGATGTATTAAGTAGATCCTTTATTTCACACTCTACTGACAAAACCTCAAGAAAAACAGCAGCAAAAAAGCCTCAAGATTTTTTCTGCAGAGAAATAGATGCTTCTTCTGCTCCCATGATAAATTCCTCCCCATATGGCAGCTGATTGTTGCAGGGAAACTCTGGAATTTAGTGAGATTTTCTTTGCCCTTTTACCCCAAAACCTGACATTTACAGATGAAGCTTCAAAAAGCTGAAAAATCTTCTAAAGCTGTAAGTTTGTGGTCTTTGTTCTGCTGCTAAATAAATAAATAAATAAGAGACCAACCAGGAATCTGCCTGGTGATACTGTGTTATAGTTAAGTATTGCCCAGCAGCAATAAGAAATGTCAATATTACTGACAACTCTGTTTGTAGAAATGCAGCTCAAAATGTGAACAAAACCTCTAACATGTCTCACAACTAACTGGTTTCTGTTTTAAACCAAAGAATTTTACTTTACAGTATTTCTTTAACACTAAAAAGAGATTTATTTGCTGTACATTTGCTATGTATATCACTTGTTTTAACTCTCACTGGTGCTTCTTACTTTCACCATCAGTGGGACTTCGGCTGCTTCTCCAGTTTCAACACTGACCTAATTGAATCCAGAGGACATAATTAGGACAGACACACCTGCCTGTATGACAATACAGAGCTTAAGGCAACTGTTAGAAACAAAACCAAGAGGAGAGATAATTATCCATACATCTGTTAAAGGCAGAGATCTGGAGAACATCTGGTGCATTAAAATACAGAAAATGCATTATTTTAAATAAAAAACTACCGACCTTACAGCCAAAATCCTTCAGCTGGCTGGTCTGTCAAACTGAGTAAAAGTGTTTGTCAGACTGTGAACCAGCAGAGTGGAAGCACCGTAACAGAAGAACTGTAAGAGCAGCTCTCAGACAACCAAATCTTTAAATGTTAGTAAAAATTTAGAACATAAACTATCATTTGATAAATCAAGTCAAACTTTCTTTATATGGCACATTTCATGCTATAACAACCCAGTGTGCTTTACAAATCGTATAAAAACAAAACAAAGTTTAATAAAACAAGAAGGAATAAAAGGTGTGATATGTTCAGATTTCTTACTACTTGTAAGAATACGAGCTGCAGTGTTGTGAATCTGTGAACAGCTTATTGTATGTTGGGAACCCTGTAATAAGGCCACTGCAGTAATTCAGTCTACTTATTATGAAGGTGTGAATTTTTTTTCCAAATCTTCTTTTGATAAGAAACCCTTCATTTTTAAAATATTTCTCAAGTGATAAAATGCCAATTTGGTAATATGACTTTAAAAGTTAAGATTAAGATAACCTAAAACTTGTTCCCTATAACACAGTTAGAACATAAACATACAAATCTGAAATCCATTGACAACATCTCTTCACTGGAAAGCCAGTGTTCATTAGTTCACTGAGGTACAGTATTAGGTTGGAGAAGTAACTCGCCACATGAGTTTGTGCTTGGTGATGTCTTATAGAGAAGATGGAGATGATCCAGTAAACCTACAAGCAGTTTCACCATCCTCATCATATACTGTGATATTTCCAAACCAAGTCAGTACTCACTCAGGCTGATTTCTATTCTAGACCAATAAGAATTATGTGTCTCACTGTTCAAATCGTGCATCTCAATTTCCTGCAGACAGTTGATGTTTGAACATATTTTTATTATTTGTTGCATAAAACTGAGAATCATTTTAATGTAAAAGTGCTTCAACTAATACATTAAAATTAAAATGCTCCTGGAGCTTATGGTAACGTCATCACTTCTGACATGTTTCATGCTTTTAGGCTAATAGTTGCTACTAATTAAAGACAAAATGTTCATTAAATTTAAAATTAAATTCTTACCAAATGCTTTCATTTATTTAGATGGATAAAGGCTGATGGATGAAGGTGTTAGTAAAGTTTACTTTGTAAAACTGAATGACATTCTGTGTAGTGTAGTGTTCATAAATCAGCTCATACTAAGAGGAGAAGAACATGGGAGTTACTAAAGTCAACTTAATGTCATGACTATATTTTATGACAGTTTGCTGAATTATTTATTGGGATTTGTCAGCTCGGACCATCCCTTGAGCCCCACAGCTAGCATGTGACCATGTGAATATTCCTTCTCAGCTTGGATTTGTCTCTTAAATCTACACAAAACGTTGGGGTCAAATTCCAGATGCAAACAATCCCTGTGGGCTGACTGACGTCAGTTTTTACTGCTTCAGGGCGGCTGTGGAAGGAGCTGTTTTTGGGTACCGAGATGCAAAAGAAAATTAATGACTATTAATCTACAACAAGAAGAAGCAGCTTCAAGATATCAACTGCAACTTCGATCAATATGAAAAACACTGCGGCAGATTTGAATCTTTTTAAAGGAAGTTTCTGGAATAATTTTGATGATGAATTCAAACACACATCTGGTCTAATTTACATTAAATCCCTGTTTTTATTTTATCTTTAGAGTCGAAGGTTATAAAACTAACTTACAGCTACATTAACCCCCCCGACACACACACAACAACCACACACACACACGCAAACAGAGAGCTCCTCCCTGCACCTTAACACCTTCATTTAAATGTGCATTTTGAAGAACAAGCACTTCCATATCGTGAAGGGACACTGATGACTGGAGCAAGTTCTCCACATATATTTTCATGAGCTGAATATCAGATGGATCTGCAAGGAAACAGCCGGCGGGTTTATGAAAATATAAATTGAAATTTTTTTATGAGGAGGTGCAGCCAAAGAAATATGAAGCAATAAATGGAATCTTTCTATTCAGGATAAACATATAACAGAGATGCAGCTGTTATTGGTGTGAGCTGAGGGCTATATTTGGACATTGATGCTTCTGAAAAACTGTTTTTGAATTAAATGGGAATTGTGAATATCTTCACAGTAAAAGTTTATGGATCAACATAAAACACTGTTGGATGTAATGGACAATGCCATTACATTTGGAGTCTCTGCAGGTACACAAGATAATGGAAAATGAAAAACTTTTTTTTTTTTTTTCAATTATTGCAAATTGTTTTGGTTTTAATAGTTTGACTTTTGATATTTCTGTAGTTTTTGCTGCAGACGTCATAGAAATATTTCAACCAAATTTGTTGTGGGACTTTAAAGATTTGTTATTTTAAGTATTACATAACTTTACAAAACCTTGTGCTGAAATTTTGCTGATGTAACTACCATCAAATTCTCCAAAGACATAAATAAACTGATTATATGATTTTGAAATGTTTATCTGTGCTGGTTTTAATTTCTTACTTAATTTACTTTTTATGTGGAGTCATAACATTTGGATAACTGGATATATAATGTTGTGGTGCAATATTGTTAAAATAGAAAACATAACTCCCTAAAAATGTCACGTAAAGAGGAATTAATGATGTACCGGTTACTGATACTGAAGCATTAAACTATATTTATACCTGGTGCACTCAGACGTCCTGAGACACAGTCTGAGGGGTTTTTCAAACACTTTTCTAGTTTCCAGTCTTTGTAAAAATTAAGTGACACTTTGCTTTAATAAAGGTTGAGACTCCTACCAAACACTTTGAGGAAGAGCTCTTGTTCCTGAGACCCCGCCTTGTTAGTGGCTTTACAGGAGTAAGTTCCTCCATCGATCTGTCGAATGTTGCGGATTGTCAACATGCTGCGTCCACCTTCCAACCTGTTGAAAATGTACTTCTCTGATGGTTCCAGCTGCTGGCCTTTCCTACACGGACAGAAAACAAAAACATGTAACACAAATGAGTTAAGAGAGAAGAGCCAATCAGATTCATCTGAAGTAGTGAAAACAGTAAAGAACTCTTTTTTTTCTAATAAACTGACAGACATTAACCAACACATGTATTAAATCAGAGTTTGTAATCATATGCAATGCAGTATTTGCAGAATGCCTCTCATTTGGTACTGAATACTGTGCTGACTTCATACCTTTTCATATTGCAATCTTAGGAGAAAATTCATCAGGAAAAACAACAAGTAAACTGATCTACATCTACATCTATATTTAGGCTTCAGAGCAGAATCTGAATGGGGAGAAACAGGTTTGCTGCCTCCCTGCTTGTTTATTTGCAGCTGCTTAATCAGCCATGTAATCTATAAGGTTCAAGAGATTGCTTACTTTGGGGGCTGAGTTTGACATTTTTCCCATAGTTACACAGATTTAGACAAGCTCATGGGTGCTTTTTATACCATCTGTGTGTGAGTTGAAAGAAACAAGATTAGCCCAGTTACTAAAGAGGAAAAAACATCCTCAAAAACCTGACAGGAACTTTGCAAACCTGTTTATTACTAATAACAAATTACTTTGTTTTACTTGACCAAGTGTGATGTGGTCAAACAAACGTCCCACTCTTTCAGACAAACTGGTTCTTCTTCAATAAGATTTGAATCTTGTTTAACCTTTATCACATGTTTAAATAGCAGCTCATTTAGATAAAATACTTAAACAGCAGCTTTCTTTGCAAAAGATTAAATCTGCAACAAATCTGTGTTACTGCAGATCATTAAAGAGCAGAACAGTGAGATGTTTACTCTGAAATAATCGACTGATTGGAAACAATTTCAGAATTTATAGTGATTCTTTCTCTTTCTGGTGAAAATAGGCAACTTGTTATATGTCTTAAGGTCATATTAACAGAGCAGGTTTTATATTAAGGGATAGTTTAGATGATTTTAAAAGGGATTTTGTGGAAAGGTTATGAACAGTTAATATTTGACTTTTTGTCGGTGGTTCGACTCGGCTTGAAGAAACAGAGATTAGTTCTGCCTGGACTGTTGAACTAAAGGCTGGTTAAAAAGTGGATTACTGCCTTAAAACAAGTCAAGTCTTCAAAATGTTACAACTACTAATGCAAACACCATTGTATAAGTGTACAAACGCTCACACATCTCATTACATGGATATTTGCATACAACTGTATGGAAATCTGCAACAGAAATTTGCAACAGAGAGAATTCTGACACATGTGGTTGGAGTTTCACTTGAAAAACCAAAAAATGTACATTAGATGGAAAAATTTGTAGTATATCACTGCTTGAACTAGTTTTATTGATTATAATTGTTTTACGTTGACAGAAATCCACATTGTAGCTATTAGCTTATGTCTCTTGTTGTTATCTACAACATTTAGAGATTTTTGGTTTATTTTGCAAGAAAGAAAACTTTACAGTTTTTATAGAAAAGGAGATGTTTTTCATACCTTTTCTTTCTTTGCTGACAAATGTGGAAATTTGAACTTAACACTTGAACTTAATCAATGTGTAACATTTAAGGTACTTTACAATGTTTCCATAGAAACCCACCTCAAAATATCACTTTAAAAATGAACTACATTAAATACACATGGAAATGGAAGCAAATACAGTACATTCATGTAAAAAACGACCTTTTTTTTTAAAACTCTAGTAATTAAAATTTTATTACACAAGCCTGCACAACAACAATCATTATGCTGCTAGAGGCGTTTGAATTTTCCTTTTAAATTATGTTTTTGTTTAATTTATTAAGGCTTGAAAAAATCTAGTTTATTATGATTCTACATTTGAACATTTGAGCTGTTGAGCAGAATGATAAAATGACTCTAACAGGAAAAATTACAACCTTTACAAATTAACAAATTAAGTTAAAAACTATGAAAATGTCAATAAATTTTCTTTATTTTCCAAAAATATGAACAAAACATCAAGACTAAATTCCAAATGATTTATTTATTGTAATTTCATTTTTGGAATTTGTCTGAATTTTAGTTCTTTTAAAGGTGATATACCTAATTTCAAATTGCTTCGCTTAGAATGTCAACAAATGTAAACAAAGTCACAGAACTCTCAGCCCCTCCCGTTGGGTAGAATTCCTAAGCCATGCCCCACAGGTTAGGAAACATGTGTAGCCCCAGAAATTGACAGAGTGCAAGACACTGGTCCGCAATTCATTCAAGTACTGGTAAGTGAAAACAATATAACAACGAACAACTGACATTAATTGTTACTTTGTCCTGAACCTGACGCTGAACCAGGCGGCGGCTGTTTCCCCTGCTGTGACATGGTAGAGTGGCGAACACTCCCAGCAGTGGTGTTCTGCAGTAATATGTCTCCGTTTTTTAGGAGCACAGAAGCCAAATAACTGTGGAAGTCCATATGGCTGGAGAGACTGTCCAATCATTCCTGACGGGACGAACCATTTGATTGGTTGATGTTTTTAGACAAATACGAGAGAACCACTTTTTTTTTGTTTTTGTTTTTTTTAATCATCACAACATATATTTTTTAGGGCCGGGACTCAATTAAAAATTTTAATCTAATTAATTGGAGGCTTTGTAATTAATTAATCAAAATTAATCGCATTTTAAAGGGACTTAAGGCATGCATTTCCAGTTTATTCACTGCTAATGGGTCATGAAGCATTAAAAACCCAAAATAACGAGGCCATCCGCATATATGTCTGTTGCCTTGGACACGCTGTGTGCTACATAATGCGCTGCAGTTCGAGGTCCGAATTTCCCGCGCAGTTGTAGGGATGTGACGTAAATTGACGCTGCATGCGCGTTGCCGACAGCTCTTGAACAGGAAGAACATAGCCGCCGTGGACTTGGATTCAAACACTGAAGGTATACTTATGGATGTTTCTGCAGCCAGCAAACGACCTGCATCCACTCTCACCCCCCAAAAAAGTGGCACCACGAAGAAAAAAAAGACTTTATCAGCGGCATCTCGTGAGTCTAAAAAAAAATATGACCGAAGCCGGGCAGGCACCCGCATAAATATTGGATATGCGTTCGGTTCATGGAGGGAACTTCAGCAGCATTTGGGAGTGAAAACGGATGCTGACATGCTCATTTCCTTGTGACCAGGTGAGAAGCCACCTGACGTGAAATAGGCTAAAGCTAACAGCTGTTGTGCAGCACTGAGTTTTTACAGATTGCACATTTTCCAAACTGAATACCAGAATTATGTCCTATTTGACTGAAAGCCTGAGACGTTAGCAGCTGCTGTAGCCACATGATAAAAGTTTTGTTTGTAGTAATTTTACAGCAAACACTAGTTCGATAATATGCCGTTTTCTAAATTGGTCGTGTCACATTATGTGTAGCACCGATAAAAAAAAAAAAGTTTCTGAAAGCGCACACACACAAAAAGCACAGCTCCATTAATTCATGAACTTCATCCGGCTCCTTGGTGTCCTGTCTTTCTTTACCGGACGAAATAATTGATCCATGTGGCTACGTGTCCACACATGTCACGTGTGGCTGACATTGCAGACAGATCATCAGTTCATGTCATTGGTACGTCCTGTACAGAAATACAGCCTCCCCGGTGCAGTGCTGTGAAGACGAACAGTCTGTAAAGTGTCTGTGCGCGCTCCCGTGCCGGCTTGGCTGGTGGCTGCAGTTAGCCACAGTGCCTGTCGCGGCAGCACTGAGTCAGATTTTGTAAAGTTGCCTTAAGTCCCTTTAATCGCATATAAATATTTGACCAGAGATCAGTGAGAATTTTTTTCAAACGGATTTTTAGTATACCATTGAATCATGACTGAATACACACAAGCTTAAGCAACAAATTTTGTTTATTTTTGTTCAACCAACAGACCAGTGCATTAAGTGTAGAAAATGTCTACACTTGTACTCGGAGTCAGGCTAACATCCACGCTAGCTGCTATATGTTTAACATTGAGGTGATACTTCAGGCCCGATGTGCTGCGGTGATGTGCAAATTCCTTGCTGCATAGCTTGCACACACACATGCCAATCAAAGCGGTCGCTTCTTCATTCATGTTCACTGTGGTTTGTTGTTGTCCTAAATAATGAACGCTGGTAGGTGCGCCAGTATAATCGGTCCGCTGAAACTCATAAGAGATGTTCTGCGGTGCTTAAATAAGTGCGGTTAAAATGCGTTAAAAAATTAACGCGTTATTTTTGTGCAATTAATTAATCTTAATTAACGCGTTAAAGTCCCGGCCCTAATTTTTTTCCATGCTGTGTTAAAACGTTTTTAATGGGTGTGAAAAAAAACATGCTAAGCTAATTTGTTTTGCAAATTAAGGATAGGTAAGTTTTGAAAACTTTTTTCCCCATTTTTTTAAATTGTTGGCATTGAGAAAGATTCTGTTCTCATAATTTTGAAGGATCACAGTATCTAAAGACACTCAGCTGTATTTAAAACAGCAGTACTTCTCAGTGAAAAAGACACATTTTAAACATTAAAATGAAACCGCTGCTTCTATTATTTCTGAAAAAATATACAGAAAAAATGTTCTTGAAGTAGTATCATATTAAATTAAACATGAAGACATAAAACTTCATCGATAATTTTCATTCTTTCTACCACAGAAAAAGGCTGAACGGGTTTTATTTTGTCTTCCTCAGACAGAACTTGTGATGAAGATATAGATTTTTTTTCTTTTTTCTCAAATAACTCCTTGGTGTTGACCGTTTGCCCATCATGCTGCATTTGAACTTTTCCTGACCAGACACTCTGAGCTTTGATATGGATTTTACCTCCACTGCAGGAATCAATCTGAGTCATTTAGATCTTCACTCTGTTGTTTGTTGAATAAGAGAATTCATCAAGGTTTAAAGTGTAATCATCTAACAGATTCTAACGACAAGCCTTAATGAGCCGAGAAGCTCCAAAAGGTTCATTATGTTCTATAAAAACTAGAAAAACGTAGTTACTGTTGACATTTTCAAAGCCATAATGATTCTTAAAAAGGGGAATTATTACATGCACAAAAACACATTTTATTTCCACCTGATAAATTCAGAAATCATAATGATCTTTGTCGAACTCTGATTTGGAGATGGATGGGTGTGATCCAAATACTTCCCAGTTTCATTCAGTGTATAACAATCTTTTTATTTCAGGATTCTCAGAGTTTCAGACACAATAAATACATACTGAACCAGCAATGCTCAGCCGTGAGGCTTGTGACTCAGCGCACTGCGGGAAAAGTAAGGAGGATAATTGAAAGTCGACGGAGGGAACACCAAAGCCAAGTAATAATAACTCCACGAGCCAAAGAGGAAATGAAGAGACGCCTCATCTTTAGAACGGACGGTCTAACAGCACTGAATGTCATTATACTGACTGACTGCTGACAGGTAGTCCATTACCAAAGATGCACAGTGGATGAGGTGAAACTTCGCACCGACAGGAAATGCAACTGTGAGGTTGGAATACAGTGGGAGGAGGGAGATCAGAGGAGAAACTAAATTGGGTTGTGATTTGTTGTTTATATCAAAGCCGGTTTTATTGTTGTGATGTTAGCAATTTGATTTTGTGCTATCTGAGTGACATGCAAGACTTATTGACCCGGGAAATGAAGGACAGCACAGCCTCAGTGTACGATGATGCTGGTGAAATGAAGTTCATTTAAAAACAGAAAGGTGAAAGTCTGTTCAGTTCTATTTATATAAGCTAAATTCAACTAGACCAATAAATAATGCCACAATGGAAAGTGAAAGCATTCATTATAAAGTCCAACTGAAGCCTGCAACTCATGAGAACTTAAGCACCATTATTAAGTTTATTTCTAGGGAGTTGATTGTTTGAATAAAACAAATTTCCTTGGAGCTGGAACACAAAAAGATGTTGCTGTGTTGTGAAATTATCCTGATAAAAAAGATTTTTAGTGTAATTTCTCTTTTCCACATAAGTTTTATGTACCGAGTCAAACATAACCAGAGGCTCAGCGATAAATAAAGATGTAGAAAGAAAGAAATTAGACTCGTTCATTAAGAGTTCGTCTATTTCATATAAACCATCCTGAGACACAGTAATAAGATCAGTCTAATTTTCTCCATTAAATAAACAATTTTTTGTGATACATTCAGTAAATTAACCTTTAGAACAACAGAAGGTTAATCTACATGTGTTTAAAGGTAAAGCGGTGAGATACTCTGACATGAACTTCAGCTCATCTTTTAACAAGCAGCTCAGACTTACTGGGAAACAGACTGAATATTTGAGCCACGAGCTGTGAGGTCGGCTGTGATTTGGAAACAGCAATAGCTTCTTATAAATCTGTGTAGGGTAATGAGCCATAGCTTTTTAATATTCTACCCTTGTATTTTTTGACATAAGAGTATTTTTAATTCTGAACTATCTGCAGGTAAAAGAAAACAGTGAGGTGATGGTGGTTTATAACAGAAAAAACGATGCAACTCAACAGTTTAACAACATCTTAAAGTGATTCGGCCCAGTCAGGATTATGAACCAACAGTATAATCAACTAACTACTGTATGTCAACACATAGAAAAACAATATATAATGTGATGAAAGCAGCATGTGAGCAGGAAGCTAAACTAGCGAGGGCCTTGTACATGGTCCCTTTACTGTTTACAGTAAAGATGGAATGATTTGCACTGCAGATCAAATTGGCTGTAACATGCTATAATCAGGTTAAAACACCGCCCACAGTTCTTCTGTGTTTTCAAGCGTGACATCTTTTTATCACCAGAAAGAACCGGATGAGCCGGCTTCATCTCATAACCCATCAAAACTCAAACAACAAAAGAAGAAGATGAAATAACAGAGCTAGAGACTTCTCCTAGTGACCAACACCTGTAAGTTAGACTTACAGGACTTAAGTTGAGCTGAACACTAACATCAACAGTTTTATGAAAATTACAGAATTGAATGGATTTTTTTATGTGTAATTGTGCTTTTAATAAGTCACTAGCCAAAAAGATGAGAACTCAAGCCCTTTCTGAAGCAGCTCTGAAAAGCAGCAGCAAACTGCAAAGTCGAGTCTGAGACTCGATCCTGCAAGAAGAACAAAAATGTCTTTATGAGGCAGCTTTGACCTTCTTAGACAACCTCTTATCAGCCAGACGACTGCTCGGCTCTTCTATTCTATATTTGGGTGTGTGAATAAAACAGAAACGTAGAATCAATATATCTTTCATTTCAGATAAACTTGTTATTAAAGTTGCTTTTTGTTTAAAATGATGTCAATCATTAGCTCATTTCTTATTACAACACAAAAAGAGACAGGGGTAATTAAAACTGTCACATGGATAATTGTAATATGAAAGTAATAATGAATCTGAACATAATCTCCATCTTATTATCACAGTGAAATTATCTGCATAAAGTAAGTCATGCTGTTAAATCATTAAAATCACATTCTCTGGTTCTGTTCAGCAGGTAAAAGAGACAAGGTGAGATGCTCTGGAGTAAATAAATCTGATCTGGATGTGGAGAAAGATGAATGAGATGTATGAAGCTGAGGATGTTTCCAGCTGTGCAGCGTCTTCAGAATCTGTTTGTAACTCTGACTGATCCGTCCTCCTTGTTCCCATTAACAACTGAATACTGCAGTATTCTACTGCTTTTTACTTACAGTCTCTTCATATTTGTGCTTTCTAATGGAACAATGATAACAGATAAATATGTTAATAAATTATTAAATCATCTCTAAGAAAACATAGATTTAGATCAGATTTATTGAAGAAAAGGGTCGTACTGAGTCCAGATTTCTTCAAGGGTAAAATGAAATATATTGTAGTATTAAAGTATCATATCATTTTCTTTTGTATTGCATCTCATCAAACCTCTGATAACATTTCCTACCTAATGTAAATTGTATTATAGTAACAATAATGTCAACTATCTATAAAACCAGCTAAACTTGGGATAAGAAGAAACTTGTGTTCTTTGTTCAAATCGTACTACAAAACAAATTTGTGATAGGATCTATTAAAAAAGAAGACAATATTGATTCTTTAACAACAATGCTGTCAGTTTCTTTCTCATCTTATCCTCTTTCCTACAAATCAAATTCTACTGCAGTCTTGTTTTTTTTAAAAAGCTTTTGATTTTCGCTGTGTTTTCCTTAAGTTCTTCCCAAGAGCCATTGATTTCCATTTGGTCTGGAACTGTGTGAAAAACATGCTGAGGTAGGGACTGTTTGTAACATCTTTCCTGTTAGCAGTAAAGATGTTACTCTAAACAAATTGTTTATTTTATTAGGATGAACAGGACCAGAAGAACAGAAAGTAAAATAATATATAAAATCCAAAGAACGTGCTATCAACACAAGCTCAGGTGCAAACAGCTGGTCACGACTGGCTCCTGAGTGGGTGAACGCTAATAACTGGCTGCTGAGCAGAAAGGAGGATAGCAGGGTGTCAAATACTCTTCAGGTGCATGTTTTCACTCGATTGCTGGGTGCCATTTGATCTTTTTGTGTGGATGCCGAGGGCGATGTGTGAGGGCGGATTACAAATTCTTCAGCTGGAACTGTAAAACAATCTCTCCATCGTCTGCAACCAAAGCCTGCACATGTACAGGCGGAATGCATCTGCCATCAGTATAAAGGATGAGAAATGAGTGTTTTTGCAGCAGCAGTTTGTATATACAGTATGTTGTAGCCTGAATGCATTAGACATTAGTTGTAATGAGTTTTAGTTGTACAGTGTGAAAGACTTCAGCCATTTGTCTGTTTTAATTTGAAGAAAAAATAAAAGATTGCTTGATCGATGCTCAAAACCAGACATTTAAAATGGTTTTCCCAGTTTGGTGCAGAAGATTTACCTTCCACAGAGCTGCACTTTAACAAATACTAATGGAATACAGGAAAGCCAATGCAAACCAGGCTTTATCATCCAACATCAGTGCTGAATCTCACTAATGCGCTTGTAGCTGAGAGGAAGAAAATCTCTCAAACCAGGCTTGAAAATCTTAAGGGACGTCTTCCTGGAGTGCAAGCGCCTGGTGATATCACTTCAGGGTCTCAACTTGTATTAATTTCCCATTTCAAAGACTCATGTTTTTCTCCCTAAAGTCTGACTGGTAAGTCAGCAAAAAATGATGGATTTTAAGGAACGTAAAAGTTACCTGTGCCATGTGACCACAGGATCAGGAGATCCAGAAGTGAAGCAAGTAAAGGTGACGGATTCCTGGTAGTCAGCTGTGGCGTTAAAGGACGGCTGGAACACTGACAACACCGGAGGGACTGCAGACACAAATACAGAACACACAATCACATGCTGCCATCTGAGCTTGAGAGGTAAAAAGATAAATCTGGACTAAAAGCTTTTATTTAAAAAAACAAACAGTTTTCATAGAGCTAGTCGCTGCGAGGTTAACGCTTTAGGATCACACACATTTTACAGAAGCATACAAATAAACCGGCACCGACAGCAGACTGTTAGCATTTCCTGAAAATGGTACTTCTGTTTGTAATTCCCGCAGGGATTTTAAATGACATTTTGACCCAGCTTTGGTGAAGACACCTAGCAGCTGAACACAGTGATGTGAAACAATTATGTTATTGTCTGTTTCTGAAACGCTCGGCTAAATCCATAGAAACAATGGCCAAGCAGAAAATGTGTTTCAACATCAAAAGCAACTGTAATGTTGGTGAAAAATAACATTTTGCTGTTGAACTCCAGCAGCTGGGCATGTTGTCAGGCTAATTTCTGCAGTGTCAACAGAAACGCCTCATTGCTGCTGTTTTTCAGATTAGTGGTTTTAAGGATACAAACTGAGAAGTCTGTATTATGTAAGTGACTGTAGGTAAAGCAACACATCAGCTGTCTTTAAAATCCATATGTGCAATTGTTGGATAAATTACATTTCCCAGGAATAATGTACCTGCTCCAGACTCACACTGCATTTCAATCAAATAAGTAGTATGTTGTTTAATTCTCAGAAGGATAAGAACCCTTAAATAAAAGAAGACAAGGCCAAAGAGACGGCCTTGAGTATAAAGTGAGTTGTAGAAGTTGTTGCACAACAAACTTTGTAAGGCGGTAAATAAAAATAGATTGCAATCATTTGCAAAGCTCATAAACCTACACTTTACTCCTAATAGAAGATAAACAGCACATCAGATGATGAATCTGAGATATTTTACAATTAAACTTCACTCATTTACAATATTATGGCAGTAAAACACGTATAAAAAAGTTGGAACAGTGTGACACACAGCGTGTGTTTTCAGACTCCTTCATGTTTAACAGTATATTTCTATAAAAATGGACAGGTATGATACAACGTCCACATATTTTAATTGCAGCATGTCTTGATAATCTTCCCAAGTTATTAAACAACAGGAAACCTGATGACTATCAAATGCCGGTGAGAACTGTCACCCAAACACATGGTGTTTCTGTCACCTGATCAACTGCAGGCTGTCATTTTATCAGTCAACAGGAAACGAACAAATTGAGAGCAGCCACACGCACGCCTTTTTTCACCCTTGCACTGACGAGGGAACGACAGCTTCATGGCACCAGGATGTTTATGAAGCATCTCAACTCATTTCTCAAGCCTGTATTTACGCTGAGCCTCTGCTCCCATTACAGCTGCACTGCTGCCACCCTGTCAAATCTCAAGATGTGATTAACCGTGTTTGTTGATGCTTATTGGCGCTCTGGAATGTTTATTCTTCCAGTTTGCTTCTGCTTGGAGGAAGACATTGATAATACTCAAAAATAGGTGCAATTTAAATAACTGGAACACTGGACATGTGATCAGTTCTTGAATGAAGGAGGTAGATGGATGAATAAGATGGCTTCTTGTATTGGGAATTCCTTTAATTGGCCTGTTTGACATATTTAGGATTTCAATACAACTCAGTTTTAAGAATGAAAAAATATGATTTGTTACAAAATATAAATATCCCATTTTATTATTGCATGGATTACTCAGACAGAAGCATAATGTGACCAGACTGATAATGGTTTATGTTAAGAGAACATGTATCTGTTTTCTAAAGAAAAAGAATGTCTCTTTGGATGGAGCTGCTCCCTTATCAGCCTTGTCATCCTTCTTACGTGGATAAAATATTTAGAATTGATTAGAAACATCTAAATGCTTGGATATGCTTTCTGAGTAAGATAAACCACAAGCTATAACTGGAATGCTACCACTTTTATTCTAAATTAATCCTGTATAATCTTCCTCTTTTGTCCATATATTTCTTGCTCTTCTTTGTTTAAAAATAGGAAGAAAAAGATCGGAGACAGCAGCATCAGGACGTGTCATATTTGTTAACCAGTCTACCAGCTCCACCTACTGTATTTGCATAATAAGATCTGATTACAGTATGAACAGAATCAGGATAATTCAAAGGTTTATTAATTCCAGGTGTCAGCGTGAAAACCTGTTATCAGATGTTATTATTCAAATAATGCATCTAGGTACACACTGCACTATTAAAACGTATTGAGATAAATGAGGTTTGAACTCAGAAATTTTAAGTATAGTTTATTCCTACCACCTTTTTAATGTCACAGGACAATGAGATTTAAAAATTAGGTAACTTTGTTTCTCAAATACTGACTGGTAATTAAACCGTACAAATCTAAACAAATAAGATCAAATCTGAATATTTCAGAGGAAAGTTTGAAGACTACAATGCAACTACTGACCAACCCCCCCCCCCAAATGATGCACTATTAATTTGTGATATACTCATATAATAATCTAAACTACAACTAAATCCATATGGATTGATGTATTCAAAATGTATAGGTTTAAAAACTGCTCAGGTTCAAGAAATGTTAAAGCTGCTTCCAGTGGTTCACCATGGTAACCAGGTCTCCATTGTCTAAGTTGGGAGTTTAAATATGTGCATGCTGCACTCGAAAATTGTAAGTCACCCAGCATTAAATGACACGGTGGCTGAAAAAAGACTAAAATATCCACATTCTGATGCAAAAACTGTGGAAAAAGGTTCAAGTTTGTGTTGAGTAAGTAAAGTTTGTGGAGTAAAACTCCAAAATTCCCAAACCCAAACTGCAAAAAACCATTAAAAATCTAAAATTTCAGTTCAGTCACGTAATGTTCAATTTCTCTCATTCTGTTTGAACTTAGAATAATGTCTCTACTGAGCTATAGAGCTCCAGAGATGGTTGTGATTTATCACGTCTTTCTCTATACTCCTGCTAGTATAGAACTTGTTCAGTTTTTTTGTGTCAATTTCATTTATGCCATACGATGAACAGCTACCAAGAGTCAAAGCTCACCATTTCCAACTGAGACTATATTTTTTTCAATGCTGTGAGAGGAGATCAGAGACAGAAATGAAAGATTAACACACTTATAGTGATTAGCAGATCTGAAACTATGGCTAAAAGTTTGGATAAAGTGTTGTTTCAGATACAGCAGTGAAGCCTGTAGCTTTTGCATACTTACTGGAATAAATGGAAACATCTTTGTGGACTCCTAATGAACCAATGCTGTGGTAATTTTACTAAAAGATCAATTACGCAGCAGTGTGTATCACTAGGAACAGAACAACTTTTCACTGTAGTCATCTTTCTAATGTAAGCACTAAGATCTAATAATGTATTCCTTTTTTTCTTTCAAATCAACACACAGTAGGAAATACTGGCCAGAAGTAGAACACACATGTGCAGATCCACACATCAAGGTAAGAGAAGCTTTACAGGGATGAAAATGACCTAACCAATGATCAAACACTAGGAGTCCTTTCCAATACCACTGACTCTGCAAGTAAGAGGAGCAAGCATCTGCCTGACATGATAACCATTGATTTCACTGCCAGCAGATCTCGTTCTCCAGTGTCCTTCTTCTCCAATGCAACACACGCCCACATCAGCAAGCCTTGTTGAAACAGCCCGTTAATGAGACTCACTGCCAAGCTGGGAGACTTCAAAAGAGCAAATCGGCAACAGGCTTTAAGCATCCAAAAAGAATCTGGCAAGCTTTAGGAGTTCTTCATGTATTAGTCATATCCTTCAAACTTCAGAAGCTTGGTGGAGACAATGTGAGTTTTAAAGTCATTCTAACAAACTTTAACATGAACAGTAATCATGTTTTAGAGGTTGACTGATTTAAAAGCAAATTTGAGCAGCTAAAAAGTCGGTTTCGGTTTGAAAAGCAACTGGGTTTCATTGAATCCAAGTTCAGTCTTGTTAGGAGATGTGAAATGTTCTAGTAAATGTCATAACCATGTTACCTTAACTAAAATGCTTGTTAAGGATTTGTTTGACCGTTTGGCTTCGAGCTGAAATCCACCCAGTATTTATTTGCAACAGGGGGGATGTAATCTAACAGAGATGTGTATTTATACTCACAGTTGTGATTCATGTCAGGGAAGAATAGGAAATTTTGAAGGACACAAGCAGTGGTTTCCACTGACAGCTGAAGAAAAGAAAATTATGGGTCTGGTGTAAAAGTGAGTCTGTGAACCCACAATTAAGTCTAAGTGTTGAGGAAGGATATGGTGAAATATAAAAGGTATTTCATTAATGGATTGATGTGAAACTGTTTGACTGAAGACCTTCAACATGAGAAAAATACAAAACCTAAATATTAGAAAAGCTTCAACTTAATGATACTTAAAACATCAGTTAAAAATACACCTTTACATTGAACAAAACTCATTTACCATTATAAACCCTGCCAACTTTAAATTAGCTAGTTTTACATCAGTTTAGTATAGTTTGGGTTTAAATCTACTAATGCAAAGAGAAAAGAATTATATGAGCCAGACTCATGTTAGCAAATCTGACTGCTGAGATTTCAGACACAAAGTCAAGAAGTCATGTGACCCAGTCACCTCAAACTACCCATGATAAACTGAACTTCCGTGGCCTCCACAGTCACCACATCTCAATCCAATAGAGGATTGTGGTTGAACAGGAAAAGATGATCAGCTGACAAATAGTCTGTGATGTCATCATGTCAATAAAGCCCCAAATCTCTGAGAATGTTTGACATTTTGTTGAAACTATGCCAAGATAAACTAAAGTAACTCTAAAGGTAAAGGGGTTCCAGCCTGGTGATTCCTCTCCAAGGTAAATGCTGCGCACCAATTTTTCTGTTCAGACTGCAACTGATCAGTTACGTTTTAAACATTTATGTGTTTTACAGCTTAGACTAGTGAAAATAATTTTAGCTTTACAATAAAACAATATTTTGAACACGCAGTCTTTAATGTCAAACTATTATTTTAAGATAACTGGTGAGATAAATCAGTGTCTCCATCTACTCTGTATATGCCTCTGGGAAATATCTCAAGTATGTCTGGTTTCATTAGATTCCACAGTCAGAGATAAAAAGACAGGACAGTGTGTGTGAAAGTGTCACAGTGAGTGGAACTTCTGTGGAACAGATGCACAGAACATGATTAAATTTGCAAATTACCTAGTTATGTCAACTTCCCACCATATCAAATCCTTGTTTCTTTTCTTCTTCCTCTGTAGTGAGTTAACATGCAGTAGATGAAAGACTTTCATGACTCATCTTTGGTTTCTTTTTAGATAACCCACTGAAATGTTCTGCATTCTTCTCGACACCAAGCTGTTTTTGCCCTCAGGTTTATTAGCCATTCAGTGGGTGGCCCCTTTTACTCAGTATTCCATCACTCTCATCTACGGCCTGTTTGATGATACACTGGAGACTGGGAACTCCAGCGGGTCAGTGAAGAGAATTCGCTGGATGCTTATGGGATAAAACACTCGTTTCTATGAAGTGGATCATTAATATTTATGACTTTACATAGGGGGAAAATATACAGTAAGCTATTTTATCCCTGCTTTCACACAAAATGATGTTCTGCATGACTGGTTAAAGCCCAAGTCACCAACAGTTACAGACATGCTGTATCAATGGAACAGCATGACTTATCAATGCTGCAAGTAACAGAGACAAAACAAGACAGAATATCTTCCAGTTTAGAGATTTAGATGAAGTTAATTGAGACTCTAAATAATAAACTAGCCAAAGAGAAATGACGGCTATCAATCAGCTAATTAATGAAGCTTGACATTTTTGTATAAAAACTGATTAAATACCACCTGCAAAATCTGTGAAAAAATCTTTAGAAACAATCGTTATTTCAATAAATTCACTCTTTTCCTCATTCTCTGTACTACAGATAGCAAAGAACAATGGAGTTTTAAAAAATATAATTTCATAAGAAAATATACAATTATATATAGTTAAATAAAACATATTTTTTAAACCTAATACTTAATGCAGGATTTAAAAAGGTTCAAATCCATTTTGTGAAGGTTGCTTTCAGGGATTTTAGACTCTGTTCAGTTATCAAATAATCAAAACTCCTAAATTTACCTCCCACCTTTTGAGTATTTAGACATTTGTGATTTTTAAATTATTGGTTAGACTCATGACTTTATCAGCAATTGTTCTGGCTGGTGGCCATTTGGCCCGTTGCAGGTTCCTGATTTGCTGACGCATCTGCAGTTCCACATCTGTGACCGGCTGCCTTCTCTGGACTCCTCCTGATGGACGCTTCCCTCTGCACTTGACGCTTTCCCTTCAGTCACAAAAGGGGCGTGGCTATTTCAGTGCAGTTGTCCTGTCAACGAGCTCCTTTGTGATTTAACCTGAGCATGTCGCTGTGCCTGCTCAAGACTTGGCTTTCTATTGGCAGGGTTACGAACTTGTGATGGCTTTTTCTGGTCATGTAAAATCTACCTGAGAGCTTCCTGACTCATGCAGAAAACGTTTGTTTTGTTCCTTTTTTTAAGTTTGAAATGTTGTTTAGGGTTTGGATTTTCCTATTAATCAGAGTTTAACTTAATTTTAATTTAATTTAAACATTAATCTGGTTTAAACTGGTTAGCAAAGACTATCTTGGATGGCTCCTAAAAAAATTCCTTCTTTCAAGAGTTTCTCATGCCAAAAGTGTGAGAATCATGAAAAAAGAAAGGAAAAAAGGCAAGGCTTGATAAATTAGTTCCTTTTAGATTTGTCTACAAAAGATTTGTCTCTTTCTGTTGGCTGTAACTGATATTATATGGACAAGTATCACGACCAGTCTAATTTTCACACAAAAAAGAGCTTTAGGCCCCCCGCCCCAACCCCCCAGGAGAGGTGAAGCCCAAACATGCCCTGATGCTGTGTCTGTATGATTCTGATCATCTTCCTCAGGGAGTCTTCAGACAAAGAAAAACTGTGTTTATGGCTTGTTTTTTCATCAGTTTGCTTGTGTTGCCTCACTCTCCCATCTCCCCCGGCAACATAACAAAACAGCAAACTATCTGCAGCTGATTGATAAAACATGTAGTGTGTTGCACTCATTGACATACCTGGGCCTTCCAGCAGTCTCTTCTATCTCTCTCTGTTTGTGCTCAGGCTCTGTGTTGTTTGAACGCACCAGGTTTGTTGTTGATTCCCTGGTAGCCCTTAAGGGTCGCTCTGAAAATTCTCTGCTTCACTTATTCTTGATCTACTTTACAAGTACAGCCAATAGAAGAGGAATAATCCTGGCGAAGTGACCACCCTCTTTATTAAACATCATTGGTGAAGGAAATAAACAACATTCAAATTCCAGATCTTCAAGAACTACCAACATAGTTATTTAGAGTAAGAGAAGATTTTGCTTCAGGGCTGAAAATGAAAATATCTTCTGCTTGAGAAAACACAGCCATGAATTTCACACATTGTGAAGGTTAGAAAAGGAGCAACTGAGATCTTGCAGCATTAAAACGTAAAGCTGAGCGCACGACAAAATATATCATCACTTTCTACAAGCCTAGGGCAGCGGCCTCATATTTGTGTGCCCCATGACAGTAGGTGGTATTTAAGTAAATGTCCCATCCATGTATTTCAGTTTTATAGCACCTCTCTGCACTCCTTTATGCCAGAAGGTAAATTAAAAGTCCCTCTGGGGCACGACAGGGCTGCTGCCTAAGAAATAAATGGTTATGCAAGAGAAGAAGAAAAAAACTCCAAATTTGCAAAATGACAGTAAATTTTTACATTTGTTTTGATGTCTTGTCTCACTAAAGTTTTCTGCTTTAGTATCACTTTTTAATATGTTGGCCTGTGTTAAAATTTACATGTCTGGGATTATTTAAAAAGACAAATTAGCATTTCGAATTAAAGTGTATGACATGTGCATCTGGGTTCAAAGGTAAAATGATGTAAACATACATAATAAAAATAATAAGGTATTTTGACTGTATTTATATAATTTTGTTCATAATCTTTTACAAAACGATGCTGTGGAGTCTGAAAGCCTTTCAGTTTACTGCATGCTCTCTGTATATGAGGACCAAATGTGTCTGCTTCAGGCTGAACATACTACAAGACACTTCTCTGCTCAGAAGACAACAGATGTCTTCTGGAGGCAAAGTAAAGTTCATCAAGTGTGTCCCAGTGAGTGAGGCGAACTCAGAATGCGAGCTCAGCAAAGCGCTCCACAGCCTGTCCCATCTCAGCACCACATGGAAAGTGTTGCATCACTGCAATAATAGGTCGAGGCTCATTGAGCAGGCTTATTGGATCTTCCACAGAAGTGAGGTAAGTGGTGTGCTAAATTAAATGCAATTCACACATTTTGGGCCAAGGCCTGCTCTGCTATTACATTAAGTGTGAAAGAATTACATAGGCAGGGACAATATTGCAGTTGTTCAACCATTACAAGACGCTCGTGGTTTCAGTGGAATCACATTTCAATCACTCCGGCTGTCTCAGGTGACTCACAGTAAATGAGAACAAATGAGAAATTAATATGACATCCTTTGATTCTGGACTACAGTTTCTACTGACAATGGAAAACGTATTTGTTCAGTCACATAAGAGAATACAAACATCTCCCTTTTAGAAGCTTCTGACCCCAAATCATTTCTTTGAAGTTGTTGTTGTGGTTACACATAAGGGCAAAGGTCAAACCAGTGGTTTTGAATATTTGTTCTGTTGGGTTGCTGCTCCTGAACTAACCTCCTTCTGTTATTGTACCTTGAACCTTGACCGCCTGAAGGGATCAGAATGAAATGTGTTCACTTTTAAAAAGCAGCAACAAAACAACTTGTGTATGCAGAGGAACCCTGATCTTAATGTATGTTAATCTGCTGGTGCTGTGTGAAGAACAGCACACGTGTGCCTGGAATCCCGATGGATATTATCATTGGTTTACATGAATCATGTACAAAGACCAACTGTGGAAGATGAGCCGGAAGTGTGTTCTTCATACAGAAATATAACTGCATATTTAAAAAAAAATTCCCTTTTTAATGTTGCTTTTGAGGTTTCTGTAACGTTTTAAATAGTTGTACTCTCTCTGGTTTTGTTAGATGAAACAGTCTGTGTGAACAACGCTGCCTCTTGTGAAGAGCACGAAAAGTTAAAGAGCTACGCGCATCAGTTTTGGTCCCCAGGGGAGTTAATGAGGTCAGTTAAGGTTCCCTCACACAGGATGATGATCTCGCTTTGCTCTTCTATCACAATCAGACTTCTTCAGTCACCCAAAAATCATGATGCTGATTCACTCGAGTATTTTCCTTGTCTCTGAGAAGCTCTCCTGCGCTCTACACACCTGCAGCAAGTTCAGGAAGATCCTCCCATGTGTGTCCCTGAATGCACCATGTCCCAGGCTCAAACATCAAACATTCTGTTGAACTGCATCTGGAGGAAGTGATGCACTAATACATCACGCAACACCATCACACCACTGGTGGCATGATGAGGACGTAGCCTGAGCATGAGGTCAAAGGAAGACCCTGTGTAGTGCATGTACTTCCACCACGCCCTCACATGCTCCACCCAGAACCTCGATTCACTGCCACCATACTGATAAACCCTCACGACCTCCTATGGAAGTTCCATATATGCCTGAAGTCACCGTTGGAAAGCTCTGAGCCGTATGAGATTAACTTGTGTAGAATATTTCTACATCTGTGTGTAATTAAGTTTCTTAAAGAAACTCACCATTCACCACCACNGCTATGTCCACAAAATCAATCTCTCCACGCGCCTCCACGCTGGCCTCACAGCGGTACACACCCTCGTCCGCCTTGGTCACCTGATGGATGTGCAGGTTATTGTTTGCCAACACTTGGTACCTGCCTTCATCAGACAGATGAAGAGGAGGAAATGACAGAATAACAATGTTAGACAGGGAACGATGTGAGATAAGAAAGTTAACAAATCAAGTGAGGAAAAGTGCCATCTCCTCTCGAGTAGTGAGACTGTCAATCTTCACTTCAGCTCATTTACCTGATAAAACACACACAGATAAACACTCATGCAATTACAGCTGCACACTCCTGTGTCCACTGTGAGATTCCACAGGACTGAAGCCACTATCTTACTTCTCTCCAGCAAAGATATTAATAACCAGGCATCTCAATTAGAGTGAAAATGATTAAAGAAGAGAAAAAAAACCTTCCTGCGGATGTTTCATCACTGGAGTGCCATTGAAGATTTAATTTCAATTAAAAATGTGACAGATTCAAGGATTCAAGGGGTCACTCTTTCTAATCAGAGCCCAGACTTGATTTTTTTTCCCCTGGAAGGAGGATGTGGAAGCAGATGTAAATCAATGTGGAAGGGAGGATGAATTAAAGAGTCCTGTGAACTGCTTCTTACTGCTTTACTACTTTTATAGGAAATAGTATTACTAAGAGAGTCTAAGTGCTTTTCTGTATTATTCCCTCATTTTCTTGGCAAATGAAACACTTCTCCTTCTATTTAACAGATGAATAGTGTGTAATTACCTGGGAGCACTCCTAAAAATCATTTATACCGTTTGAAGAGAAAAAGGATGAATTTAACATCTTAAACAGAAAATGTTAGCATAAATACACCCATTTGTTTTCATTTTCATGAGTTGAGAAGTGTTGGTGTGTTTTTTTAATCCCACGTATTTGAACGCCACCATCCTGCTGCCTCCATTCATCCTCTCCATGGCTTGTTAAACCTGGTCTCTGTCCAAATTAGATGCCTCCTACAGGTCTGATGAGATTTCTATTCATAGAATTTTATATCCTTGTCTTATTGTGAATAAAACACAAAAGAAAAACAACAAATATTTCCTTGAGACGTGTGATTCTGGCACAATAGCAGGTTTTCTCAAAGAGAAATATCACATGGGGGATCGTGAGTGTTCATTCTCACAATATTCCAGAACAGTTGGGACATTAGGATTCAGAAATAATGTTAGCTGCGAAGGTTTTTACTTGGAACTTTATCATAAATTATAATAATAATCACAACTGATGGATGAGAAGCTCCTCAATCTGGTTTTACTCCATTTTTACACTCATTTAATATTTCACAGAAGGAAATTACTCTCAAAACTAACACTTGTAGAGAATGGTTTGGTTATTGTAAGTGAAGTTCATTAAAAACACACATTACACAAACACAATCTGCTGAATCATCTGTTTTCTCCTTAAAGACAGCGTAAAGTAGCTGGTGACAAACTGGATTTAAGTGACAGCTTCCAAAATGTCTCCAAAAATTCTGAAGTGTTCTTTAATTTCTCTGCCTGCTTCTGAAACACAACACAGATTAAATATTTCTAATTGTCAAACCATAAATGCTTCTGAACATGACATGAAATTACATGTAAAAGATGAAAGAAAATCAAAATCCATGAGAAAAACAATCCAGTAAGTAGATGAAGTTAAAGAAAACAGAACTGTTTGAGTGATTTGAAAATTCACAGTTTCTAAATGAATGAGTTTTATTCAGTTTATGGTTGAAATGTTGCAGAAATGATGTCCTGCATCTTGTATGTGTGAAGAATGAACCATGTTTTATAGGTTATTCTTGGATCATATTATATAACAGCCTTATATGATCTGTGCTAACCTTTAGAAATATGAATGGTATAATATAAATGACATCACATGGTTTGCTTTTACTGATTTATGTTTCATACTTTAGCACCTGTTTATCTAATATAGACTCACATGACTGTAGTAAGTGTAAAAGCTTCATGTTTGGACTTTAATTTAATCCTGATCACACGAGTCAAAGATCATTAGAACGGAAGTAAACTTACTGTTGTACTCTTCTGTAATCTCTTTGTCCTGGTGGTACCACACCACCACAGGTACAGGTGAACTGATGACATCACACACCACCTCTGCTGTCTCGCCGTGACGAAACTCCTGCGGTGACTGAACATCCTGGAACGTCAGTCTCTCTGGAAATCAAACCAGATGGAAATGTGAGTGTCTGATAGAAGAACTGTTGATAGTTTGTCAGAACTTGATTGCTGGTTATTTATTCTGACAGAAACAGAAAACTGCCTTCTGAAACATACTTTACATTTAACACATATACTTTTTCTGAAATGTAGCTGATATGCTAATTTAAAAAGAAATGATCTTTGTATTACACACCGTACCTACAGATGAAGGCAGGAAAATGACTTTGTTTTGTTACGGCACCTCTTTACGCTGTCATCTAAAGTCCATTACTGCGGCTGTGGATGAATGTAACTGAAATTTCACTTTTCTACATGCTGAAGCTCATCACACAGTCTAATATTTTTTGGAAGTTTTACAAGAAACTTTAAATTTTGGCTGTTAAAAATAACTAGATGCAGCTGTTTATTAGCACAAGCAAACCTACTGGGACTAACGAGAGGCTCTGCAGTGATATACAACATGATAAAATTCATTTTCTTACAATATACTTGTCAATTTATTCTTTAACATCCCAAAAAGTGAAAATGCAAAACTTGTAAATTGTGATAAAAAGGACTGATTAATCTAATGAGCAGAGTACACGTTTTAGTTTTGGGGGTACGTCAGTCACAGATTCCAGCTGTTCTTGAATCAGCCCCTCCTCTCATCATATCACATGATTCTTTTTTCAGAGCCCATTCTTGTTTGGATAAACTTTTTTGATATGTGTGAGGGATGTTTCTGCCAGAGCTGTAACCACCTGCTATCACCTGCGCGCTGTATTATGAAGGCGTGAATAAATCAGCCACAGCTCTACTATCAGTCCCCTCTGTTAGCGAGGCTACAGCATTAGCATTTGGCTGTGTGATTTATGCCAGGCTGCTTCCTAAAATGAGCTTTCACTCCCTGACTGCACCCTCTGCCTGCAAACGTGTCTGGCATCTCAGTGTCCTCATTATCTTCAAGGATGCCTTTGCATATTTTTGCCATTCACTCTGTTGGCTTCTCATCATTTCTCCATCATTTGTGTTCTGCTTATTTCCAAAAATCAACGTGTACTCTCTCTCTCCCTCCCTCTCAAAGGTTTGAACACTTCTTGTGTCAGTTGTTTACTCTGTTTGTATCCATTTCCCGCCTCCTTTGTCGTCACGTTGCTCTACAAGAGAATCAGTAAGGGAAACATCCTCTCTGGAGTAACACTCTGCTGCACATTTGACACAAGCAAATTGAGAATGTACTCAGCACAGCAGAGTTTCTCCTCTCTGTTCACAAGCATGCACTGAAGCTAACCATCTCATATGAGCCAATTTCCTCAGGACCCGGATCAACTAGGATCCACATCTGTTCTCATTTTGATGGTTTGGGAAAAGTGCTTATCCAGCGTTGCACAGTATTCTTATACATTATTAAAGATGGAGGAAATGGATGAAGACTATCATGAATATGAACTTTTTTCAGTGAACGTACAACTTTAAATACATCAAACTGCAGCTGGTAATAAGAAGGAAGCTGCTTTAACAACAAGAGATCTGATTTGTTAACGATAACGTTGCAACGTTAACGGAGAGACACATCAACAGGTTCTTGTTAGACGTGGCAGCAGGATGCTGCTCCACTCAGCTGAACTCCATATCAATTCAATTGTGTGATTTGTGTTTTTAGAAAATAAAAGCCTGTGGAAATTAAAACACAATTACAAAATGTTATTTCTCATTATTCCTGTATTATTTTAGTGTTTAAACACAGAACTGTAGTAGCAGATATACTTTTTATTATCTGTGGTGATAGTAAAATTAACAAAACTACAAACTTTTAAAACACTCCCCAGATTGTCTTTTATTTTATCTAAACAAAAAGAAAACAAGAAGGAACCTAAAGCTATTAGTTCGTTATTAGAATTAAATTCACCTGATTTAGTTAAATTCATGTAACTCGTATTCGAAATATTCGGTTGTTGTATTCCAATGTAACAGATGACACAGTTTGTAATACTTCGAAGTAAAGTTGTTGTTTTTTATATCGCTAGTTTCTTCAAGCTGTTATCAGATGTTTAAAAGCCAGAGCTGACGCAGCTGGTGATGATGATGTGAAACGTACAGCAGCCTAACGGAGAGGATCTACTTCTAAACGCAGCATAATGACTCTTGAAAATAAAGAACAAATTACCTTCATCAGGGATTTAATAAAGACTCAATCTTCCAACTTTGTAATATAGAAAATTTCCATTTTTAAGGAACTGTTAACAACTCTAACAGAGACACTTGTTCAATTTTAAAATGTCAAGAGTTTTAATTTCCTTTAACTAAGTGAGTGTGGGTTTATTTTCTAACACTCCAAATCCAAAAACTATGAATCTGATGTGAAAAACAGAAAAGTTGCAGGTAAGAATCCATGGCTCTTCATTAGTCAGCAACATTAGTTAGTCAGAGATAGAAATTCAGCAGTCTAGAAACCATTTGGGGTTTTGTTTGTAGTGTTAGCTAACTGCATGCTAGCATCACTATAAGAGTGAATGCGCTAACACATGCTCTCATATTTGAGCTGCATTCAGAATTTTTAGTATTTTTGTACCGTATTTTAATAAACATCACGTCGTCATATTGTAAATAACTTAAAAGTTGTGTTGCCACCTCAGTGCATTGCATTCTCTGTTGAGATGTCAGCGGCTGCTGATTGGATGTCAACAGTCGTTCACACAGAGGACAGAAATCTCTCGTCTGACACATTGTGATCCAGCAGTCTTCATCAGCTCCGGCTGCGAGCTGCTGGACTGGATGCTTGAAGCTTTAGGCAGATTTACATTCTGCTCATGCAATCTACACCGCTGCGAGGCAGGAGTGAGCGGCACCTAGTTGCCACGGAAACAATGGAGCTGGTTATGTGGTGAATGAGGCGATGGCTGAGCGGTGGCAGGTGTGATTGAGGCTGTGATGTCTCCCCTAATGCTTCAGTGGGAGAGGATGAAAAGAGACGTATAGCAGGTAGGGGTTTCCAGAGTGTGCATGTGCATCTCATTCTGTGTGTGTGTGTTTACTGGAGTTTAATCCTTACACATTGATGCTTCCTTCAGTTAAACTGTGAGCTGATTTCTGATCAAAACCATGAGGTTCTTATGTAAAATTGCTTTGTGTAATTTTTCCATGATTAGAATATTTGGTTCCTTCTTGTTTTGCTTGTGAAAAGTTCTCACAGTATCCGGATCTTTGTTTTCTTTCTGAGTCATTCAAGACCATAGCTTTGATTTTGTAAATTCATCTCATTTTTATGTTGCTTTGGCTGGAAAAATCCTTAAAATATGTTTATCTACTTGAAATTACCTTTAAAATGATCATTTTGTGGGTACAAATAGCTCAGTCTTTCTAATACAACAGTCTACAATTACTGGCTTGTCATATATGTTTTATAAATGTCTTTTTGTGCACAGAAAATCCCTGGAAAGGGTTAAAGTGAAAGCTGCGCTCAAGGACATTTTAAAGGGAGAAATGGCAGGTAATTTAAAGCTCAGAATGTGTGATGGGACACTTGCTGTAATGATCGAGCCACCCTCTGCCTCATAACATTAAGTTTTGCAGGGGAAAAAGTAATGGGTCACCAAGGCAGGTTAGCCACAGTACCAGGTCCTCATTAAGTCTGGCAGGATCCAAGTCCCGTGGCATTGCTAGCTGTCATTATTCTTTAATCGCTGGAATGAAAACACACACAAGCTCACACACACTGTCAAAGGTACATGTGAACCCAAAGTGCACGAGCACACAGACAGAGCTAATGTTCTCCACAGCTCGTGGCTGTGGTGAGGATGAGAATATGAATCAGCAATCTTTCCCTGTGATCAAAGCCTAATGTGGGAGCTTTATTCTCTTCATGTCTCCTCAGGTGGCAAACGCAGAGCATCTGCAGGTAGAAGTGAAACCCGTTTGCATGTTAACAGGCAGGCTTACGGTAAATCTCCAGCACGACCGAGGCCTCCTCAGTGTGACCGCTGGCGTCGGTTGCCTGGCACCGGTAAATTCCTGCATCCTCGATGATGGCGTTGTAAATGATGAGCCTGGATCGAGATGATTCCATGTGGAGCGTCATTCGCCGGGAGGAAACGATGCGTTCACCCTGGGGGTTGTACCACTCCAGCTTCACAGGCTCACCGATAGCTAGAAGCAGAAAACAGGCATGAAAATAAATAAACTTATTAGAATAAATGTGTTTTATTCACGGTTACCAACCAGGTCAGGGTTGTGTGATAAATCAGTTTCCATTTTTTTAATTATTCCAAGATGAACTCAATTTTTTTTCAAAGGTTTTAGTTCCAATTTTTTACATTCTGAGTGTAATAATTAGTTCTGCAAATAAATCAAAAGATTTATTCAAGTTACAAGTTCTCATTTCACCAAAAGCCTTTTTGGTTAAAATTCAGCAATAAATTTCACAGGCCTGTTGCTGCGTTTCACTTTCAGACCATTTTAAGTGAAATGATGTGTAAAACTATGACCTACACAGTGAGATGAAACATGCTGAACTCATAAAAAAACAGACTAAAAAAGCCACCAGGCTGCTTCAAACCAGCCAAACAACAGCTGAAATCTGGATTCAACACAATGAAACTCCAGATTAATTTCTCAGACTGCGGTCTGTGTTTGCTGTTACACAAAGAAGAGATATACAAACCACGTGATGGAAAGCTTGTCTGAACCCTGATGTCCTGATGAAGCCTATGAAACAAGAACTCATGACTACGTTAGGAGATGACAGAGCCATCTGCAAACAGCAGGTGCTTCTTGCCGGCAGAGTCTGCTAATAAAAAGAGTGACTGTGGAGGGCCATTATCTGGCTTATCAATCAGCCAAAGCCTTTAACAAGAGATGAGATGGATCGTGGTTTGTTCAGCCAGCTAGAGACGAGGAACATGAGGCACAGAAATGGAGGCTGCAGACTTTTGCAACACAATTGTGATACTAGGAAAAAAAACTTCAAGCCTCAGCAGCACAGAGCTGAAGATTCAGCTCCAGATAGCGGGTAGACATGAAGCATCAGCTCACATGTTTCACAAGCACATAAAGATAATGATACAGGCACTTTTCGGGAAATGTGCAGGTTCTAAGTCGCAGAGTGTTACCTCTGATCATCATCACCTTCTTGGCCTGTTTATCTGCTAAAAGTTGGCTTCAAAGCATCATAAGACTCTTGTGCTTCATGTGGGCACCAGCATCGCCACAGGCTTCTTTTTCTACCTTCCACCATCACAATGTTATCGCCTCTCTGCATTATCCACTCTTTTGACAGCACACACAGTTTTATTTGGAGCTGATGCAACCGGCATGGTGACAGCCCGTTTGAATCGGAGATGATCTGAGCAGACAGGAGTGTGCAGCACGCTGGCCTGTTCTGCACACTCAGCCTGGCCTCCTTTTCTGTCTCCTTATATCTGCATGAATAGCCGGTCTTAAAAATCTGCATAAGCTCTGGTGAAGTGACAAATTCCTGGCAAGAAAAAGTAGTTACTGATTAAAGGTAGAATGGTAAGACAATGATGACCACTTCTCTGAGGCTAGCAAAAAAACCTCCACAGAGGGATTCAGATTGATTATCGCCGACAGCAGATGAAACCCATCAGCTTCAAGTTTAAAATCTGCATGGAAGTATAACCGAAAGGATCCGAAATTAAAATGCAGGCGAGATCTCTTCACATCCTGCATCAGTAAGATTACAGACTACTAATGCATACTGGCACTAAAATTACTGAGCACGAGCCTGAACACCTCTGCAGCGCCATGCTGGATCACACAGGTGTCCTAATTTATGTGCATCTCCAGGAAAGTAGATAGCAAGGTGTAAAAAATGGACTGCATCTGTTTCGATCTCCATCCTCTGACCCATGGCTGACTGTACTTTAGATCTACCAGAGAACATAACTTGACCTCTGCTGCTTTGGTTATCTAAAGGAAATGAAATAGAAACAACAGTTTGTTGGATTTTTTCGACTCCTAAAGGAGTATTTAAAGCTGGCTCGGCTTTCTGCTCCAGCCAACCCTCTCTGGCTCTCTGCCACTTTAATCCCACAGGAGGTAAACCACAAACCCAAACATCACTTTATCCACATCGTCATTTGTCGCCATGAGAGCACAGGTTTACATGACAACAGAAACCGCTCCGTGTGTTGTTTCCTAACAATCTCTGCTTGTGTAATTGTTTTCTGTCTCTTTTGTTATGTTTTGATGACACTGCTTCTGTGGTGACTACAAATAAAATGTATTATTTCTCACGCCGGTTCCGAAGTGCAAAACAAACAAAAAACAAGACTAAAGGCAGTAAAAATGTCAAAAAATTCACAACAGAAGACAAGAGCTTTGGGGCAATTAGTGTTTTAGTGAAATGCTGCGTGTGCTGTTCTGTTGGAAGACTGATGGGAGATCCTGAACGGCCGCGTTATGTGTAGAAGAAGTCCTGTTGGTGGGGATGTGTGGGTGTTTCAGATGCCAGTGTGATGAAATACAATCCAGAGGGTTCAGTTTGCATCACAGATCTATGAGTCTGTAATACAGAGACGAGATGTTTAACTGCAACAGCTGAAACCTGATACCAGAAACTCTTTCCTGCCAAAACACCGAAAAGTTAACAACAACGATACTGATAAGCAGCTTTAACCAGCTGCTCAGGTACTGACTGTTTACCAATTGCAGGTAATCACTTCCTTTAATCATATAATAATATTTTATGAAATAGGACTTTACAGCAGGAGGTCGAGAAATGTTGAGATAAACATAAAAGATTAGAAAAAAAGGCCAACCAGAGCTCTTGTCTGACTAAAAAACAACCAGCAGGAAGTAAAGATCTTTGACATGAACAACTTCCTGTGGGGTTTTATTAAAACTAAAGAACATTGTCTAGTTTTATTAACACAAATGCTAAGCTGAACTTCTTCATCCTGTTTTAAACAGTCGGTATTCAAATGTTCTCCCATCTTTTGTTTTATGTACAGAATTATTTCTTAGAATAATAGAAACACTTAATATCACTACAGGCGACACAAGAACAGATTGATTTTTCCTTCTACTTTCTGAGGACAATCAAAACACTAACATCTACTTCCTGTTCTGCAGGCATCTATTTTGCTCTCAGCCTTTGTTCCGTTGATTCTTTCTTCCTGACCTCCCACATCTCGGGCCCTTTTCCTCGTCTCCTACCCTGCCGTGGCCTCAATTTAACTCGTCTTTTCAAAACACTTCCATCTGACACAGAAAATGAAGTTATTTTGTACCGAGTGGTGATGAACAAAAGCAACTTCTGCTGACGGGACACCTCTTACATTCTCTCTAAAAGCAAGAATAACTTACTAGGAGGCTCCATGCAAGGACAAAAGATATGAGTGGTTGGATTTGGAGTGAGTACTTTTAGACTTTCAAGCATGTCAGCATTTATTAGCAGGTGAAGATCGTCCTCACAAATCTGCATTTCCTAACTACTTTAACATAAGTGTGCTGATTTAAAAGCACAAGACCATCGTTCATCCTCAACTTTACAAACAGGAGCTTTCTTTCAGCTGACAGAGATGGTGTTTCATCAGAAGCTAATAAAACATATAGAGCAGCTAAACTAAACATTACTTACAGTATCAGTAAAAATAGGTTGTTATTTAACAAGTAATGCGAAGAAAAGAAATTACATTTTAAATCAAATGTCAGTTTGAACAGATTGTAGGTGAAAAATGTCAAAGTTAAAGGAACTCAGACAGATATATAAACAAATGCAGCTCAAACTATTCAGGAATAAAACAAAAAACATCATCCACATTGGCCTGATTTTTACAACATGACTTTTGAGCTGAGAGCCCAGAACGTTCCTTTAGAACCTGATTGTCTCTACGTGTCTGCTTGCAGGTTTGGAACCTTCTCCATTTGGCAGCTCTTTAAGTGAATCTGGTTAAAATCAGGCTAAGTGTAACAGCCTGTGGAAAAGCAGCTCGTGACACGAACACTTTGGATGGAGGTTATTTATCTCCCACCAGAAAGATCCTCTCGTTCTTCTCAGAGTTAAACTTTCACTGTAAAACTTTACCTCTGTCTTTGAGTTGTTGCCAGTCTGATTCAGGTTTCTTTTATTCTCCTCGGATCGCCCCCCCCAAACAATCCACACTTTGAGTCTCTACTCTCGCTTTTTAGCCCCACGCTGCGTGAGTTGGCAGGAGAGAGACAACAACCAGTAGGAGGCGGGCCAGGCCTGCCAGAAAGTGTCGCCACCCCACTGAGCCGCCGGCCCAGACATCAGGTTCTGTGCTACGGCGCAGAAACGTCGCTCAGAAACAGGAAGAACATGGATGTGCAAATTAAACAGGCACATGGATGGGACACGTGGACCGTGTGGCGTGACTTCCTGCTGCCTCCGAACACACAACACACACTAAAGAACACAACAGACAGACAGAAAGACAGAATGTGGTACCTGTGCAGATGAAGAACTTGGACTCTCCAACACTTAATTCCACTTTGTTCAGGGATATGGAGACCTGCAGGGCAGCTAGGAAACAACAGGAAGGGAGAAAAACACGTGTTAGTTTTAAATCAACAAACATACAATCAGACAACTGCTTCAAAGAGAAAAACATTGTGGCTCAGCTGCTTCTTAGTGCATCTCTATTTACTGTAACAGATATCCAGAAACAACCCGAAGCCCGAGGAACAGCTGGGCTTTAATCAAACCTTAACTACTGTCACAATCCTCAGAAAAACATGGAAGATCTTGGACAAAGATCGGTTTCCATTACACACCTTGCTGTTTGTGACCAGCCGGTCAATCAGCTGTTACTCTGCCAGCAGTAAATGTTGTTTACAGTCTTTACAATGACAACAGTTACATGAGTCCAACCACAGCAGGGGGGACATCTCAGGACAAACACTCATGGGGAATTTTTTGAGGCCCTCGGTATCTAACTGTGGACAGAAACTGAGTTTTTTGTCTTATTGCACAGAAAAACCTTCCAGTTGTCATGGAGGAGGAGCTATAATCAAAGGCAATGTGTCTGAACCAATCACATCCACACAGCAGGTGTTCCAATGAAAAAAATCCCAGAAAAGGAGTTTGACAGCTGATGTATTTATCAAAAGGAGGAATGAACGAGTAGTAGAAGAAATACAGACAGAGAACATCTGAATCACAGAAAGGCGGGGCGGAGAATGCATCGAGATGTCGAATGTGATGAGTAATGATTGGCAGCTGTGAGGGGAGAAGGTCATTTTAAGGCCACGGGCTCTTGACGCAGCAGCAGTCACACCACATCGCTGACTGAAGCTGGATTTTTGATGAGTCTGTCATATCTCAGCTCGCCGTCTTTACCCACCGGAGATACAGCCCTACTTTGGATCAACATCCAACCACACAGACACACACCAGGCCAGCTGAATAATAATAAAAACACTTTCATGGATGTTAATACGCTCCACAACACGGTGAACCAGCTTGGGGCACCCATCAATAATTGAGGAAATGATGAAATCGTTATCTACTTCTTGGAGTGGGGGTGGGGTGGGGGTGGCTTGAGCCTGCGGCAGCCAGGTTTTAATCACAGGAAGCTATCTGTCATCACCCCAGGCTGCCTATAGATGGCAGTAAAAAGCACTGACTGAAACACACGCAAGTGCGCTCACACACACACACACACGTATCCAGGAGCTGATTCATCAATTCACGTGATCATCTCTAACATATAACTCAACTGCTGTAGAATTAAATGATCATACAGCAGTGGTGGATGGATAAATATTAAACTTTATGGTCTAATATAGCAAATATCAAACATTACTGCAGAGACACTTTATTTCAAGTGACATTTAATTGACTGAATTTAGAATTTTAGTATTAATTTAGCATTCTAAAATGCATTCCAAAACATTCTGAATGGAATGGAGCCCCATCAGAAATGGTGATATGTCCCTAAAATATTTACCTTGTTCACTTACTGTCTGCTGTAAATGACTCTTATCCCTGAACTCTGCGAAAGGAGCCTAAAGTGTAGAAGAAAGGGTGAGCTGGCACTCACTGGGAGGATCACACATTGTTTCAGATTCATTCAAATCTCGTGTTCAGGCAGATTAATCATGTCTATTTAACCCTGCGCCCTTCCTCACCAACTGCTTCTAACTTAAGGCACATTCCAATCAGCCTTTCAAGTACTTTAAAGGTTTTCAATTATTAATTGATTCCACACCGGTCACGGCTGTATGTGATTGATCGTGTAATAAGTTGCTCACAAGAAGCAGCAGGTAGAAGAAAAATGGGGCCCGAGCCCGTTTTTTCCTGGTCTGCTCAAGCCATCAGTGTGAATAATAGAATTCAGTTCGTCCTGGAAAACATAAGAGTTCAGTTGACATTTTTTAACAACATCTCTGCTGCAAAGGCACATTGGCATTTTAATGAGAATGCTGACTGAATTTGAAAAATTACATGTGAGAATGTGTTTATTCTTGCCAGGAGGAGACAAAACGAGACATGCTAATTATATCAATTTTCCAGCGTGGTCTGGTTTTTGTTCAATTGGCTTATTAAGGAGCACAGGTCAATACGTTATGAGCCTGGTAACAATTATCAGCTCCAATTATTATCTCCTTTGAGAAGTCTCAGAGACAAGCAAAATAAGACAACAAACAAAAACATTGATTGCCATTTGTAAAGTGTCAGAAATGGTCGATAATCTACCCAACTTCGGCTTCACTAACAACAACACGACATGAACAGCTCCAGAATCAGAAAGAATCTGACAAACGCAACAAAAAAAGCAGGATTCTTGTTTTAAATTAATTTTTTTTTAATTGCTAAAAATGCTTGGTACTGTTAAAGAAAGTTAATTAAAAAATATTTAGGTTAAATGTTTCCAGATTATTCATTTTTAAGGAATTAAAGAAAAATAATTTCTATTTGCCCTCAGTAAAAATTAATACCAGCCCTTTTTTAAATTAGCCAAGTAATGGTTTCATTTACAAATCAAACATTTAATATCACTTTTTTGAAGTACTGTTTAGAAATAGTCTTTGCTACATGACAAACCTACTTTTGACTTAGTGTTTACGTGACTTCACAAATATTTGACAGAAAAATGCAACATTAAACATGCTAACGTTAGCTAAAGTTAGAAGCAAAAGTTAGAAGGTTAGCATTTAGCTTTAGAGTCTTCATGCAGAATAATTCAGAAATGTCTAATATAAAACTTGAAATTAACCTTAAATGAATGTTTACTTATTTACTTACTTACTTCTATTGGACTTGTGGGGCTTCAATTTGATCTTTGGTAGGGAGCCTCTGCTAACGAGCTGAAGCTAACTGTTAACTGACAGGTGTGAAGTTTTTGGTATGGTTCACTTTCATGATGTCTGAAATAAACTTTGGATTATTTTTATTATTAAGTGCAAGACACTTAAGTGCAAGACACTGGTCCGCAGTTCATTCAAGTACCGTAACATGACGGAATCATCGGTAAGTGAAAACAATATAACAACTGACATTAATTGTTACTTTGTCCTGAACCTGACGAGGAACCAGGCGGCGGCTGTTTCTCCTGCTGTGACATGGTAGAGCGGCGAACACTCCCAGCAGTGGTGTGCTGCGGTAATATGTCTCAGATTTTTAGGAGCACAGAAACCAAATAAATGCGGAAGTCCATATGGCTGGAGAGACTGTCCAATCATTCCTTTAGGACCGAACCATTTGATTGGTTGATGTTTTTAGAGAAATATGGGGAAAACCACTTAATTATTTCTTTTTCATTTTTTTCTTATCATCACAATTTTTTTTCTCCATGCTGTGTTAAAACGTTTTAATGGGCATGAAAAAAAACATGTTAAGCTAATTTGTTATGCAAATTAAGGATAGCAGCTTTAACTCTTACAAACAGCTAATAAACTCAACACTTCACCAAATGAATCCTTTAAATTCAGCGTGATGTGACTCACAGACTGAATCAGAACCTAAACAATGTGTCATCATCAAGTCAGTATGAGTGAAATTGAAATCGACTACAGCACATTTAATTTTAACAGCCAACATCTGACTAAAAATACAATCAGCTGGCACAAAGGAGAGGATTATATCATTGTTTATTCTATAAAAAGCTGAAATAAAGCACCAAAATGAACATGCATATTTACAGAAGAGTGGGAAGGTGCATGTGTGCTGTATTTTCTTTATTTCAGAGTGTGTAGGTGGGAGGGAGGTTCTATCTGTGCATGTCCACGTGTCTGTGTGTTTAAATGTTTTAGCAAACAGAGCATTTATGCCCTGAGGCCAAAAATGCTTGGCTTTAATTGTGTGTGATTTTGTGGAGAAATAAAAGGGAATTCTTCCCCAGAGCCACAAAGACAGAGAGAAAGACAAAGACGGGCAAAAATAAAAAGAAGATGAAGAGCGTAAGAAGGCAGGGGATAAAATACTAATTACTGTGTTTTGTATTCAGCCGAACGTCTGAGTCTTTTTGAATTTTGTCAAAGGTGTTTGCGAAAAAAAAGAAAAAAGAATTATAAAAAAAAAAAAGACACGCAGGGGAAAATTTGTTTAAAAACGCCTGAAGAGTCAGATCAGCTTATGCAGGTGGGGATATCTGGGAGAAACTGAAACTAGCTGATATTTAGAACTTTTTATCTGTGTAAATAAAACATTTTACTTACACTGTTGCATATTGAGGAATAAAAACACTGTTTAGATGTTTCTGTAGTTTATAGGATGAATTTAAAAACTGGAATGAAACAAACAGTTGGGAGTCTAAGCGTTTCTGAACAAGTTTAGCATGTTGACAGGTGAATTGTCCAGCTGACGCAGGAGACATGAAACTGTAATGAAGTGTCTGACCTGCTTCAATGTTTAGGTAAAGTCTACAACTTGCACACAAAAGCCTTGACCCGGCGCGCCCCTGTAGAATGTTCCTATTAGCACAACAATAGCTTTGGCACCTTGCTCTCCTCTCACTGCAGGTCTTTTCAGCTAATTTTGGTTTGGGTGTTTTGGTCAATCAGCTGCTGCACAGTCAAAATAAACCGAACAGCAAAGCTGTGTGTTGTCTCTCTGCAACATAACCAGTGTTTTCATATTAAGAATCATGTGGTGAGGATGTTTTTGGAGAAATGAGAGCAGAAAGTTGGACCCTGTCCATCAGCTGGGCTGTAATGAGTTCAACCAATCCCCTTGAGTTTATTTTATTCTCCAACTACAGTTAAAATAAGTATTTAAAAACTATTTGTAATGTGTTTCTTCTGGTTCGAGCAGGAAGCGTTTCAGAAACGGTTTTAGAACAACTTGTTTGCAACTTTGCCAATCATCTTTAAATGTTATAAAATCTGTCAAACCCACCTGTATGTTTTCCAATCTGTCTCCTTCAGTTCTCCTTTTTTACTTTTCTAAATCTGTCCCTCACCATAACAAGCCTGCTTTCATGCTGCAGAGGAGAAGAAAGCCAGCTCTACTCAGTCAACCATGTCCAATTGTATCGACGTACAGTATCGGGGCCACGTGCAACGTCTCAAACACAAACCACAGCTACCTATTATCTTCTCCAGCACACCTCGTCTGTATCGCTGCCTTTCACTCGCCAGCTTCTTGGCGATTTATGTCTCGCTTCTTAAGCCTCTTTAAGCTTCAAGCTGCGGTGGCCTTTGTGGTCCTCATGCAAATACACAGATGTGTGTTTTCGGACAGATGTGTGATCCGTTGCTAATTAAAAGGGGAACTTCATTTTATTTAGCAGGTCACTGAAGTGACGAGTTACATCCTCAGTGTATCTTTACAAAACAACAGAAACATTTAAAGTCTAGAAGCTACTCTTACTGTATGTTTCCTTTGACCTGTCTGCAGCAGTCAGTAAACTAAATATGCATCTAGTAAAAGATACATGAAACACCTGAGTGGTTCAGACGTGACAAAGTTTGCAGGCTTCACTGCACCTTTATCAGCCGGAACAGTTTTTATACTGTATCAGATTAAAGAAAATATGCGGACATGTCTCCTAGTGTTGAGACTGTGAACAAAATATCTTTCATAGCATCAATGTTCATCAAAATCCATGTCAAAAAACTTCCCTAAAAGTATAAAATCACCTTGTGGTTTTCTGTTTTCAATAACACAAGTACATTTATTTACAAACTCTTGCACTCTGCAAAAATAAGCAAAACTGGAATCTGTAAAATCTGTTGAAAGAGTCTCTTTACATCCTCCAAACACTGATGGTTTATTCAAACCAACCCAACAACCTTTACAAGTCCCGAAGTCGTTGCTGTTAAAAGCAAATGTCCAAATCGTATCTTCATTTACCTGATCGCAGTCGTATATTTGCAGCTTTGCTATTCTAGGAAAGTTGGAACACCAGATATTTAATTATTAAAATTGGGTTTAATTCTATGGAAAATTCACAAAGATTCACAAAGTGACCTGGTCACTGGGTTTAGTGGATGAACAGACTTGTATTCAGATTATTTTGGGGTCACATTCGGTTTCATAGTGTCTAAAGTTCCACTCCAGCCTAATGGGGAAAATAACGAGCTGTTAAAAAGATTCTGAAGACTTTCTCATTCATTTCTAAGTGCTTGTGGTCTCTGATGCCTTTTTCCTTATTCTGTTTGTGTTTTGTCTCGGTCACTTCAGAGTAAATTAATAATTCATTTTTTAATTTCAGTGGTTCAAGGACTTGCTAGTAAACCAGCTTAAAACAATTTAATTATACAAATAAATCTTAAAAAAACGTATTGCCTTGGTTTGGAAATTGAGGTTTTTATCAGCTAAAAGGTCTTTTTGGGAGGCTGACGTTAACTTTTGGAACAAAAAGCTTTTGTTAATATGTTTCTACAAATAATACATTTACTTAAAATGTCCTACTTTCTGAGATCACTTGTCCAAATGAAATGACATGTTAAGCCAAATAAATCTAACATAATCATAAAGTCATGAGCTAACATGATAAATTCTCAATAAGCCACCTCACTTTACCAACATGCAAAGCTGAGACGTGATCTCTTGTCAACCTGAGACACCAACAGGAGGTTCCAGAGGACTATTTAGTCCAAAACATTCTAAAAACCAGACAGAAAACAAAACAAACACAAAGACAAGCTGTATGTAAAACTACCAACACATATTCCTAAATGTCCAAAAGCAACTTTTAAATAAACAAACCACAAAACATGCAGGCTGTTTTCTAAGAATCTGTCTTCTTTGTCCTCCTTAAAAAAATAAATACATTCTATTTCAGATTATGCATAAACTGAAATCTCACGCAGTGATATAATAAATCCCATTTTCTAGGGTTTTGTGCTTATATTTATGGAAACATATGGAGAAAAATGGGACCTGTAAACACTGGTGTGAGATAATATCAATATCCACATTCCCCTTTTTAAAAACACAATCATGCTTCACAGGATATCTTACAGGAGAGCTTTGACCATTTATACAGGAGTTTTTCTTTTCTTTATCAATCTGTCTGGACTCTAAGTCCTGTGTCTAATCCATTAGTCCAATTTTTCTTATCTCCACCGTTTCTTCTCCTCTATCTCTGCTTTTGTATTTTATTTCAGGTTGAAAAGTTTTTTGAAATCCAGACGTTAAACTGGCTAGATGGAAGAAATGTGTTCAATAAATTTCACTCCAGGTTATTTCTGGAAACACAAAGCAATGCTCAGGTAAACACTGATATATTTGGTCTGTTTACTTGATTTTTATTCTGATCATCCCAGCAGAGTAAATAAATCAGTTTCCTTTAAGTTTTTATATTGTGAAAATGAAAATGTTAAACATGTAAACTTCATGATAGTTGCATTTTAACATTTCATTACCTGCATTAGTTTGTTAAATTATGATTAAATTATAATTTTATTTGCTTTTCGGATCACCTACGGATCTCTTCACAGCTGTGCTAACAAAACCAGTCGGGAATTCTTTAATGAGATTTAATGAGTCCAGAATACAACTGCTGTCTGCCAAAAAGCTCAAGTCTCTACATTTTCTTTGAGAATATTATAACTTAGAATAAATCAGAAATCCTTTCTGAATGCTTTCAATCAGTATTTAGAAACAAGCTATTTTAGTAGAAAAAAATACCCTGTTTGTTTGAGCAGAACTTTCAGAAAATTTGATTTGTATTTATTAGAGAAGTCAATAACAAAAACCTGATAATGCCAAATGTATCTTATTTGATGCTCTACCTCTTCAACAAGGTTAGCACTTTTCTCAAAAATCAGCTGTAAAGAATTTTTATACATCTTCTGCCCCCTGGTGGGAGTAAGTAAGTACTACAGGGAGCAAGTGCCAATGTTATTATCACAATGATTATTAGAATTGTTTTTATATTAATAATTATTATTATCATTGTTACTTTTGTTATTTGTTACATAAAAAATCCTCTAAAAATAATGTGTGAAATAATTTGGAAAAAGACAAAAAAATACCTAGCATTATTAAGACAGAAAAAAGTTTACTAAATGTTTTGCTTTTACTTTTTTGTTTCAGTCCAAACAGCATTGTTGTGTCAGCTTGAAAATGCCACAGTGATGCAATTGGCTTCCATTTGCCATTGAACGGGACATTGTTCTGCGTTCAAAGGAGTTCTGATGGCTGCTGCTGAGTCTCATTTTCTGTAAATAGTCCAGAAATGCCTCAGTCGGATCAATAATAGTCTTGAGCTGAGCTCATCCTGGTGGAGGGAACCAACTCCAGCTGAGGTGGGCAAGAAGTTTACTTTTGATGATCCCTGAGAAATTCAAAATTTCCAGTCATTGAAATAAACATACTGCATATTGATCTTGTGTGAAGGGAGTCAACTGAGCTCGGCTTATTACTTTACAGAGATGGGCCAGCCTGCGCTTTCCACTTCTGTGGGAGTGGGTTACTCGATTGCGTTTGGTGAAGAGTGATTCAGTAATAAAATCTTGAGGCCTTGAAGGCAGCATTTGATTTTCTGAGCGAAGTCTCGTGGGTTGAGTCAGAGTGAAGGTCCAGTTTTCTTGTGCTGGAAGAAGCAGATAGATGAGCAATTCAGAGAGCGTGTGTTTGTGTGTGACTCGCTGGGATGAATAGTAAAGATCCGGATGCATTCACAAAGTAAATAAATAATTAAATCATACCTTCCCTTACAGTCAGAGAAGATCATGAATGTGCAGCAGCATCGGGTGTCAAAATGAAGATTTTCAGCCAGTACAGACACAAGATCCAAACTATATGACACAGAGGAGTGAGGTTGCGCTGCTGCCATCCTGGCACTGGGGCACGTTGGGGCGGGGGGGCCTGGGTGCTGGGGGGGGTGGTTTCCTTGGGGGACGGTGACCTTGTCAGTACTGTGGGGATACCATGGCTCTGATGTGTAGGGCATTTGCATGGGGGGGAGGACATCTGGCTACTGGTTGGGGTGGGGCAACTCTATCTCTATGTTATCTTGTATTTTAATGCTGTTTGTTAAATGTCTTTGTCTCTCTGACTGTCCACTCCACCACCCAAAATCAAATACAGTCAGTTGTGCTTTAGAAATAAAGTGTTCTCTGCAACAGTAGAAGGAAATTAAACCTTAAATGTTGTAGTTTAAATTTGTCCTTATATGCAGCAAGACCCATAATTCTGTCTGCCAAAAATATCAGGACAAGACAGGCTAATAAAACAATGTAGGCCTCAAATTAGGATCTCACCTCATACTTCCTATAAATATTTGCCCCAAAATAAAAATCACATATTGGATTTGAATCTGGGATTTTTCTCCATGAATGAGAAGTTTTGAGTGACTCAGCAGCGTGTAATAAAAACTTTATGACTTTCACCTGACATTTTTCCATAAGGCATTATGAAGACAAAATAAACAAATAATTCAGATATAAAATTGCGATTTAAGGTCACAGAGTAGAAAGAGAAAACGGACCAAACACAAATTATTTTAAGCTATTTTTATATAACAAAAGCACAAGACTTCAGAAAATGGAATAGAACCCAATTAACACCTATATTATACTTTGAAGAATGTTTTAGGTGGGATTTTTTGTTAATGAATCTAATATTGTGTCTTTTTTAAATCTGTAAACACCGTTAAAAATAACATACAAAAGATCAGCTTTTTCCAATGATGTGAAGAACTTTGACATAACGAGAGAGAAAGTTTCTCAGTATTTAAAGAGTTAAAGTAAAGCAGCCACAATAATTGAAATTCTGGGGCTTGTTGTAGAAGGAAAACAGCCCGTGGAACAGAGAGGACAAGCTCGGATGAGCCAACGAGGAAGGAAATAATCTAGCGGTTACTGTGGGCGGCTGCTAGCAAACTTGGATGTCGCTGTGGGAGCAGAATCTTTAACAACAGCTCATTAGTGCACCAACAGTGTGTATTTGTGCACCATCTGAATAATCACATGAGGCATGATTAAAAGCTTTTGTGAGTGATTTAGAAGTGAACACAAGCTAAACGAGTGTTGACCTGAACAGCCACTGTGCACAGATTCCTCAACCACAAATTTAGTCACAACATGAGCAGGGAGTTGGTTCTGTTTTGGTTCTCCTCTGTCACAAAGAGACTCCAGGTTTTGAACATGCTGTATCGCTTCCTTTCTGCACTTTCCTTCCAACAACATCAATTCATTTGAAATAATGAACTGCTGGATGTTCTGGAATTTAGCCTCTTTTTTCTCGAACCAGGGGGTTAGAAATAAATACAGTACCTGCCACATTACATTTCATGCTCTTTCCTTCCTGCTCTAACATTAAATCTTTTTTACTTTTGTACTTTAAAATCAAATATTCACACTGTTCAACACAAAGCAAGGATTTGCAATTTGGCTGTCTTCTGGTGAAAGATATGCTCAATTTAGCTTTCATCTTTAACAAGAAGCTTCTGCGTGTTTTATAAAGAAACAGGCTGCTATTAAGTCTCAGCAGGCCAGTCAGTCAGACTCACTTTGACAAGAAGCAATTCTGCCAGTCAGACTGCACAAATACAAAAAAACATGTAAAACACGTGCGTGTCGTCACGCCCAAACAGAAAAAACGTTTGGAATCGATTTTAAGAGCAACTGATAGGAAAAGTAAAGAAGCATAATTTAAATGTTTGGGATGTTCGAGAATTTCGTGTTTAATTGAAATCTGAATTTGCTTGTTAGGATTTCCTCTCAGTCTCAGTGAAAAGACAGCTCCAAAAATTACCTGAATGCTAAAATGCAGCCTGGACATTTAAAGAACCTGTTTCCAAAAAGTAGAAAAAACACTTATAATTAAACACTGAACAGAAACAGTGACAGTGAAGTTTCATAGAACTGGATGCTGAAAGGCGGAAAATCGAGAACATGCACACATGAAGGTTGCATTTGGGGGGTGATGTCATGAGAACATTGCAACATGCCAAGTTCTAAAAAGTAAACTATTCCAGTAATCTTTACATCTGATACTACAAACATTCACTTCATCACCGTAAACCAAAAATTTGACTTAAAATTTTGACATAATTTTGATATAATACAGAATACAGAATATTTTCAGTGTTTGTTTGGAACATGTCACTGATTATCATAGGAACATCCTGTCAAGGTGGCCATTAACCACCAAATTCAGAGCACGTTTCTTAGCAACAGCAATGCTAAAAACAAAATAACATTAAAAGTTCAACAAATATTCCAATTAGTCTGCATAACCTTTGAAGCAAGAACTCATTTAAACCTTAAGGTGCTTTTTTTGACATTATATTTTCATGAGGCTGTGAGAGGGAGGATTAGGTTACAGTTTTTGTCCTTGTGTTAAAGTTAACATATTTTGGTCAAGAGCTTTTTTTTCCATTTGTGTTTGGAAGTTTCTGTTGAGAGTAAGTTGCTCTACTCTTCAGCCGCCACCGCAGGGCATTGTTGTCCAATCCAAAGCTACTGATTCATACTCTGTCAGAAAACCTTCGTTCACAATAAAACAGGATCTGGTCAAAATAAAAAGACTCCTGCACTTGAGAACTTTGCAAATAACCTTGTGAAGATAAAAGTGATAGTTTTGGGAGATGTATTCAAGATCACATGGAATTTAAATTGAAATTCTTTGGCCATAATAAACACAGTTATGCGTGGAAGGAAATAAAATAATGTAAAAAATTTTAAAAGAACTTCTCTTGAGACAAGCACAACCTAGATGAATGATTCTCTGGCCTCGTTCCACAGTCACAAGAAAACTGAACATATCTGTGATAAAACAAAAGTCAATGCAAAAGAGATTAAAAAGGAAAAAGATTCTAAACATAAAAGAAAAATAGTAGCTGGTTCTTAACTTCTTTTGTTTTTAGAAGCAATTCTTTAATTTAAGAATGGATTTTGTTTGATTTCTGAGAAAACAAATCAAAACAATTAGCATCAAAAACAGAAAGTTACAAGGCGATATATTTAAATATTTGCTTCAGTTTAAGTTGTTTGTGACTGAAAAACATCTAAAATATCTTATTTCAACTTAATTTCCTTTGACAAGCTGATTATTTTTAAACTTGTTTTACTCAATAAAGTAAAATAAAAGTTATCCTTAGTTTCCAGGGTACGTGTACAGAACAGAGCAATTACACACTGTCACAATTCCTGCGGTCAAAACAATTTCTAAATACTTTAATCTCAGTCAAAGTGATGAAGTCTCTGATGTCCGAAACACTTGGGTAAACACAGAAACTGATCGCTCAGGTGGATTTTTCTGTTCTGCCTGTAAGGGCTGCAATCTTTAACTCTCATTTTATGCACGCTGAATGAACAATTCAACCTGTTTTTTTAATATATTTCCCCTTGTGGAGAAGTGATCATTGCTGTGGGGATTCAAATGGAACGGTGGTAGATTGATTATTCTCCTGCCACATCCTGCTGTTGGCTGTGACACGGCCATTATCTCAGCCTATGGATTAATTCCGTCACAAAGGAGAGGTCAGCGGCTCCTGCCAGGCCTGAGAGAGGACACTTTGGGGATTATACGAGAGGGGAGGAAGAACAGTCTTTTTTTGGGCTTTGCTACAAAGGGATTCAAAGGTTTAAGGTCAACCGTCTCCCTAATTGGAGGGCTGGTCTCATGATAATACCACTGCACACTATTAAGGCAACAATTCCTTGGTAAACGATCTGCTTTGTGAACTGAATTACATTGATTTTCTGGAATTTTCAGCTAAAAGAAATCCTCTCAGTTGAAGAATGGTTATAATAGGTTTCAGTAAACTGAGATTGGATTTAAGTACACAAAGTGGTTGTGTGGCTGTATGTTTTTTATTCAGATTACATTTTATACCAAATGGCTGTTAATTATTGCCATAAATGTAATTTATGGTGATGTATGTATGTAATACATGGTCATTCTAGCAACAGCAGAAAAGTTGATGTTTTAAATAATGAAAGGGACAAATAATGAGGATAAGAGATAAAAAGAAGTCATAGCCTCAGCTAATGTCATTTTTCTCTCTGATCTCAAGATCAGTGATTCAAAGGCTCAACCTGTATTATTCCCTTTTCCACTTGTTCAATTCCTCCCACTCCAGCTCACTTTTGTTCTTCTATTTCCCTTCCTAGCCATCACGTTTAATTTTACTCAAGTCAGCCTTTCATCTTTCTCCTTTACTTGCTTCATTGTGCAGTGAATTGCCTGCTCACCTCTTCTGTCTGATTCCTTCCGGTTATCACATCTCTTTGTTTCTCACTCCTTCACTCTCTGACGAGTTTGCGGCCATGCACGCTGCGCTCGCGACAGACACCAACTGTCACCACGGCCCGGCCAACGAGGGATTCAGAACGCCAGACCTGGCCGCCACTGAACAATATCCTGCCAGTGTAAATATTACTCAAAACTCTGTTTCCAGTTACTCGTGCTGATGGTTCACCAGTAATACAGATTATTTCAGTATCAATTCAAGAGTGACTGGATCCAGAACAATAAAAACGTAGTGACATTTCTTTGTTTTGATGTTTCTTGATGAAGATGTGCTGTAGATAAGCATCTAAAATAAGCATCTTAAATAACTGGATTACTGAAAGGCCCTCGGGGAGATCTGTCAGTGTTTTTTCTGATGGCACTTATGAGCAGTCAGTCTTTTAGGCTCTTTTCACACCAGAGGGCAACAATTTACTTTGTTGTGTTCTGATGAAGTTTAAAGGAGTGTATCACTGGCACCATGGGCCCCCATCACACATGACATCATGTGATACGTCTACTAAGATCTTAAACATGTTCAAAATCTCCATAGTCAGTTCATGGTGGTTTATCATCTTGGTGGGAGTCAGTCAGAGTCCTGGGTGGAATAATGAGGGTGCAAATCCATGACATGAGGCCCGCATACACCGGAGGGACTAGATCACTGAGATTCTGAAGCAGGTGTACAACCAGGTCTGATCTATGACCAGCATGATGGTTCATTACTTTATATTAATCCTTATCTCCAGTTACAATAACAGGATCAAACTGATTTGGAATTTAAAGAATCCCAAACACAAAAGTTCTGATCCAATCAAGAATATTTCTGTAAAAGAGAATTTTTGGTATGAAAGTGGCGACATGTACAACATTTAACAGAAGTGGAAACTTTATTGGTAGCCGATGAAGGGATCCATTATGTTAATGGATTATTTACAATAACAATAAAACTTGCTTTATGACTTTGGCAATATTGAAGAGCACAGTAAATCATGTCAACAGAAGACGGTGTATTGACCAGAAGACCACTCTTAAGTCCTCCAATACATTTTTAGGAGCTAACAGTGAGTTTCTATTGATCGTCCTTATATTTGCCATGAATGTGTCTTGAGTCACGTATGACTCGTCTCTGCAGTCTGTAGAAATCATCAGTATACTCTAACCACTATCATCAGTATCTGAGGCCAGAACATATCACATGCCTGTGAGACACATTTTAAGAAGCCTTATTATCCCAATTTAAAGTGAGAAAGGTTTATGTGGCATCACTACTTGACATCATGCACTTAGAAATTTCAGGCGGTTGCCATGGGAGACTGGCATCTCCTGCAGTGTGGCTGAAGGTCAAGTCATTATCTGATGCTGTAACTTCAGAAATAAACAAAGATGGTCAGACTCTGCAGAAAGCCAAACAGGAAATGCTGCAACCAACGGATGGAATCATAAATCATTGACCAAAAGATGGACAACCAGGCACTTTCAGACATTTTAGCTGTCATCTGCGATAAGTAAGACGCAGTTTAATGGGCTAGTTAATAGGCTGACAGAATACTGTATGTGGCGGTGCAATACATATGTACTGAATGATTGCTCCAAACACTGCAGTAAGCACATTAAAGAAGAATCTATCATCGAGCTCCTCGCTCACGCCCCCCCCCCCCACCACTGACGGATGATAGCAGGGTGGTTATGTGCATACAAAGCTTTGCATGGCTTTCAATTAGAACTGTCAGAAACATGCACTCAGAGCACCAGACAGATGAAGATGAACAAACATATGAGTGTGCACAGAGATAAAGCATTCTTCTGTAACATTACACCTGACTCAGGCTGCACTCTATAAACATGCCACAGATGCAGAACCATGCGTACTTTACTTCACTGCGAGTATCCCCAACTTGGGTAATTGTCACTGCTGCAACTCAAAAGACAACATATCCCCCAGCTTTAGAATTAGCATATTCATTATTTAACTAGGGAGCAGCTGGCTAATTGGCAAATGAAATGCTTTCAAATAATGTTCACACGAGAAGCAGAATTTGATTAAACTGAACCTGGGGAAAATACCAAGAAAAGAAATGAATATAAACAAGCAGACAACTTTTAGTTCATGAGAAAAGTGCTGGATTATGTCATCGACCGATATTTGGACTTCATTTTGTTTGTGTGCAAAGTCAACAGGCAAGTATCGAAATATGAAGACAATTTATTACCGAGGGCTAACTAAATGCTTACCAAACTGAGGGGGCTATCGCAGCTGAGTTCTGGCACAAGTAGTCCAGATTTAATAGACTCCTGAAGCCAACTGAGACTGTCAGCTTTCTAAATCAGAGAGGAGGGGGAGGGGGGTGCTCATAAAAATGCCCCCACGATTCTCGTCTCCGCTCATTCGAGTTAATGACACACACTCTCAGGCCATATATCAGCGTCTGTTTGATCCTGGTTGAGGATATTAAACTTTGATGGTTTCCCACATTCACGAGTTCCCAGCGTTCCTTTTGCAGAGGACAGTGCAAGGTTCATCCAATATGTGCACCCATCTGAAAGCCAACAGGAAATGACTCATAAATGCAGGCACCAGGCAGACACAACGCCCATCCAAGAGAAATCTTTGCATCCATTTTGGCAATTTTTGCTCCTTGTGATGCACAACAAAAGGTGATGTGTGTCAGCAGGATGGCATCAAAAGGAGATTGAGAGCTGAGTGGCGTGGCACAGCAGGCAGAGCAGAGGAGGCTGTTGGAAAGATTGGGTCAGTGTGGAGTCGATCTCAGCTGCAAAGGTTGGGGGTAGCCATCACTAAACATCAACTGGCAGCCTGCTAAGAGTTTCCCGCTACAACTGCAGCTGCTGTGCTGTCGATATAATCACTGCTAGCAGAAAACTACTTGTGTGCTGAGACAGCTGCATGTCTGCTGCTGAGTCATATTGTAAAGAGTTAGTAAGCAGCAGTGACAACTGACAGGCTGTCAGAAGAAAAAAGTTTTTTATTCCAGCATTTTCACTAAGAGGTTACATCTTGGTTTAACACTCTGTGAAAGACAGTGGAAGGGACTGCCCTCCATAGAACCCTCTAGAACCCTTTTATAAGAGAATATTAAAATCTCAACCAATTCTGATCCCTAACTTGCAAAAGTAGGTGCAAAAGTCTTGAGTCATCCCTCATCTCTTTATATTTCACTCCAAGCTCACAGACTTTCTTATAATAAGATCGTTGGCTTTTCTGAAGATGTTTTAAAGATTTTCTTTCATCTTCTAAACTTGTTCTTATCATTTCAAGTCCAAGTCTTTAAATGAACAACTCTACAATCATCCAGTTTTAAAATAATCTTTAAGCTTATTGCCAAGAATCATCACAAAACCCCAACTTTATCCTGTTGTTTTAGCTGGTAGTTGATGTACATTAGAAGGATGACGTATCTCAGAACCTGGCACAAGTCTTCACTGGATTTTTTAATCGTGTTTCTTAAAGACAGGACTTTCTGTTCATCTGATCTAGATTGTACAGTATAATGGACCTGACACTTCTTCATCTTTCCTCCACCTGTTTATTTTTAAGCACAAACTGCTCTGAAAAGTCTAAAGAACAAAAAATTTGTAAAGAAAATCAAGCCACTTGGAGGAAAAATCGAATAAACTCAAGGGCGTTTTCTTGTGACACACTATAAAGGAGCCTATGAAAGACCTCTGAAAAAGAGTTGTTGATGCTCAAGTGAGACTGAGGACTATATCAGTCAGATTAGACCAGTCAAGACCATGTTATGATACCTGGATAAATAACGACTCAGATCAGTATAGAAGAAATGTCTTTAATAGCCATCAAGGTCACAAAGATGCCCAGAGTAACTTCTAAGTGATTAAAGGCCTCTCTGTTTTGGTTTGAAAATGAAGGTGATCTGTTTAAAGTAACAAAAAAAAACCTGCATCCCCTTCAGCATCCTAAATGTCTCTTCTACAAGGACACCCATTATCAAGGACTCTAGTTTTACTTTTGTAATTTGTTTTCCCATTTCACACTTTTCATTTAATTTGCTGTGAACATTTAGTTAGTTCGACTGTGACAAGCCTTTGTGTCGGCATCTGAGTGAAAGTAGTTTCGACACATTTTTGGCAAAAGCTCACGGTAACATTTACAGTCCCTGCTGGGGCTGCAGAAGATGAAAATGCCCCCCCTCGTAGTCTCTCCTGTGGCTTCACTTGCTTCCCCCCTCCCCTACTGTTGGTGCTGATAATAGTGTTTGTTGTTGGACCACATGGGTAGGTGGGGTTTGGGAGGAAGGAAGGGGAAAAAAGGCCTCCACAGCTGCATCAGTGACTTGGCAACGATGAGCATCCTGGGCGGCGCTGACGCAGTGCAAAGACTGTTAGAGGAAAGAGCAGCAACGAGTCAAGAAAATGCTTTATTTTTTATTAGCATTGGAAATGAGCTGCAACATCAGGGCCTGCCAAGGGCTTCCAGGGAAGCTGTAATCTGGAGGCTTTGTTGATAACATGTGTATCTGTGGAGAAGCATGGGTATTTGCATGCAAGCCTGTGTTTCTGTGCGAAAAAGAAGAACAGTGTCTGGTGTATCATTTGAAGACTATGACCATTTGTGCAAACAGAGCTTTCAGTAGCGCCGCGCTGTCAACACACTCTATATTAGCTATTGTTTACACTGTATGAGCTAAAGTATCTTCTTCAAGAACAAAAATAGGAGTAAACTTTCAGTTTTCAAGTCGTCCCTCGTCTCACCTCTCAGTGTTAATTAGCTGCCGTTGCTCCATCGCTATCAATGGTGCAGCCTGTTTAATTATTCATACCCAGCCTACTCTTCCAGCCACTATTGTCTGGATTCTGTTCTCAAATTTTTTGTAAGAGAAATAATATTTGCCTTCAGCATGAAGGTGAGTTAAATGACAGCTGAAGCTGGCCTCCTTGATTGAAGAGTGAAAGGTGCAACTTAAGATCCAGTGTTTTGAAACAATGAGTCATTGCTGAGCATGATAATCAACAGTGGGAACAGGTATCAGCTCTGTAAATACTTTAATATCTTGTTTTGGCATTGATGGAACTACGGGCTGTAGTTATGAAGGATTTTATGGCATGCATACAAGTGATGAATAAATAACACTGTCTATCACAGGGGAGGCCCACATTCGCATCCTTTCATGCATGATACCTCTTTTCATGATCATCCCCCCTAAAAAAATTCCAACATCTTCTCATCTTACTCTTCTTCCCTTCTCATCCTTCCTTTCCACCCCCAACACCTCTTTTAGATTTCCCTTTGTTTCCATAGAAACTAGGTCTTGTCCCATGTATTCTTCTCTCATGGCAGCTTCCTTCCCTGCTGGATAAGCTTCTGGAAAAGAATTATTCCTTCCAAACAAGAAGAAGCGGCCTGCAGCTCAGAATATCTCACAGAGATACATCTGCAGATTAAGCCTTCATATGTTTCAGCTATAAATGGATTATTTAAAAAGAGACGCTGGAAGACATGTGATGTCATTGTTAAGAAAACCATTAAGTCGGGTTGTGTATTGTTGTAATGATTGTTGTTAAACTGATCCAGTTGCAGCTGCAGTATTCTGTTGATTTGTTCTGGATTCTGTTAATAGACTTACGGTAAATGAAAAGACTACTGAAAATCAAAACCACCACTTACCTTCAAACTGTGCAGGAAATTGAATACTCTTTATACGATACTCATTAAGCTGAAGCTAGAAATCAATAAAGAGGTCACATGATTCTGATGACAATGCTTACATGAAAACACGTTCTATACAGTGATTTTTAATAGGAAATAAACTGGAGGTTCAGTCTTTCATCATACATGTTATGTCTATAAATTTTTCTGAAACCATTAATCTTTTGATTTTATTTGACTTTTATTTTCTGCAGTCCGGCCCTTGAATTTGAAAAGCGTCTTAGGTCCAAGGGCATTTTAGTCCACGCTTGTGTACACTGTGATTAATTAACAAATACTTATTTACAATGATGGCCGCGTGCCCTTTATCCAAAAAGGCCAGTGCTGCCAAACAAAGTTAATGAATGGGATCAGAGAAGTATTTTCGGAGTAAAATTGATTCAAGAACCTAGTTTATGAACCAAGATACAGATTGGGGCTTTGATGGAAATTTTGTATGTGGTTAAAGTAATCAATAGCTTAAATGAGGTCATAGCAACCATGTGCTCAGCCCAACAAAAAGGCGCTGACATTCTGAGCTCAGACTCAGAACAAATTCACAGTTCAAGCAGAAAGTTCACCACAAAAGTCAAGGCAAACTTTCTGTCTCAGGACTCTTTAACAAGTCCACAACAGAAGGTCTGAAATAAAAAAAAATACATTGCAAGGTCAAAGTTGCCTTTCCAGACATGTTTACACAGTATATGGGTTCAGTTGAAATACCCATGATGCACCAGTAGGGGCCAATGATATTGACAACAATGAAATTCCAAAAACCATTTTGAACTCTGAAAGTTTCTTCCAAAACAATTTTACACAGTTAACTTTTACTGTCAATCTTTAACTGTTTCAGCTGATGGTGAGAAAGTAAGTGAGTGAGAGAACTGGTTAAGACACTGAACTGGTCCATAAAGTCCATACAATATGTCTAAAGTGAAAATTTCACAAAAACAAACATTAGAAGATGTTTTTAAAAATCTAAAATTTCACACCTAAAATACAGTTTAAATTTAACTGTAAAATTGAAAATATTTGAATTTGCAAAATATGTGCGTTAATCTGGGCCAAAATTTCTAAAGGACAACCAGCAACACAGTGCCAAGAACCAAGTTTTCAATATTCTGTTAATTCATTTAAATATAGAAGGTTGCATATATATTGCAAACATTTTTCTATACTGAAAGTTGATGAATCATTCTACAATCAGTTATCCAGTCACTGGCCTGGAGTCAATCTGTGCCTGTTAAAGCTCATTAGGCATGTGCATTTTAGAAATCCAGTCAGTCCAGGATATGAAGGTATTTTGCAACTTTTGAAGCTGCCAAAAGCAAAGGCATAAGCTCAGTTCAAAATTTAAAAAAATCTAAATCCAGTTTTGTTGCACACCCAACCTTTTGGACCAATCATCAATTTGAATCAGAACAAGCTTGATCTGAAAATCTAAAAGATGGTTCACCGTTGGAACTTTCCATCCATTTGTTTTTTATGGTCCAGTAATTAGACTGAAACTATTCATCAGTGTAAGACACAAAGGTTAATTGGAATTTAGTCAAGTACTAACTGTCGGGTTTACAGCAGTATCTAAATAGCAAACTAACAAATACTCCAAAAGCTTTTTCTGCTCTGCTACTAAGGGAATTTATTTGCTGACTGATGAAAAAAAAAACTGCTTTGAGAGCAGAGGACCTGCGGTACATGCATCTTTCCAAAAAACTGTATCCTGAAAATCTGCTCTTTGTTTTCACATTTACAACATTTCTGAAAGAATTTTACCCAGATTTGTATTTTGCCAGATTACCAATTCAGCTTTTTCTTGTATATGAAAAGCAAATAAAAACCAGTTACATGAATGTATGAACTCGAGGTGTTTACTTCTTTAGTAAACTTTTGCAATTAAGTTTATGGGCTGATTGTTGTGGATTATTTGTTTCGCCAACACGTGTCAAAATAGAATATGCATGCCTGTTGGCAGCGCGCAGTGGGGATTTAACCAGGTTATTAAAGCTTTCATCCATTTAAATTCAGCGCTTGCTAAACGGATAACAACCACAGAGATGGATTTCCATTTTATCCTAATTCACCAGCTCATTCCAACGTACTTCATTCCACCGACGGTTTTCATTCCACAACATCCATCTGCATCAAGCCTTTCTCTTTCATTATCTGTTAGCTTAATTTCATCTCACACTCTGAGCACTGACAGAAATAGGAGGCAGCTTTTCACTCAGACAGCAGTAAATATTTGCTGCAAAATGGAGAGCAATGGGAAAACAATCCCATAATTAACAGTGATTGCAAAATTAATTACTGCCTGCATAACCTGAATGATCTGATATTCTCACGCGAATGCACAAACAGCGTCACCCTTTCACTGCTTGAACCAAGCAGAGGGTGTGAACTTTAATCTGTGTCAGTGCATCTTTTGTTCTTGCACTCTAAGAAATATGTCATAGTTAGAAAATAGATTAAGATAAAGTACAATTTACTGTAAATTAGCATGCTAGCCTCTTAGAACTTCAAATGAAAGAGGATATTATATGAAAAAATGTTTTAGCAGTGACATAAAGATTTGATCTGTTTGCACAAAAGGCAATGAGCAATGTGGTCTTGATACGTTGTAGAACAACCATTAACCTGACAAAACATAAGAAAAAGCCACATGTGAAGCCATTTAAGCTAACCATCAGTCCAAGTTCAACCAATGATTAAGTGTATTCCAGCCCTGAGCTGTGTTTTGTTTACCCAACATAGTTTACGATCCTCCTAATAGCTCATTCAATCAGACATTTTATGACTCACTGGGGTAAACAAACAGCCCCAATCTACTAAAAGATGGAATGAATTGTCCAAGCATTGTAAATTTCCAATCAGACAAATGAACTAAAGCAACAGTTTGCAAAAGGAGAAGCACAATGCTGGTGCTGATAAGAAGACTCAAAGACAACGAGCCAAACCCTAATCCGTAGCTGTGCTTCAGCAAATGTTTGGTTATGTCTGGAATGTTTAACCAGATGATAATACAGACCCTTACTGCCAATCTACATCACCTGAAGGCAGCCTTGCCCCCAACACCATTTGCATCATCATCACCGACATGTCTAACTTTGCATACATACATGTCAAATCTCTAACTAACGATCCCCTGAGCTCATCTCTGCATTAACTAGAGCTGTACCACCTGAAATACTGACCCCAGCAACCCCAGCGACCTCCACCAACACTGCATTCCTCTCATTACACCAGCTGTTTTCTCTGCAGAGTCCTGGGCTCCTTCATTACAGGCCTCACTGTGCTCGCCTGCAACCCCCACCCCCCAGGGCTCGTTATCAATAGCAGCGCACTGAGCAGCGCAGCCGATTGGAAAGACTCGCTGCTGAGGCTCGGTGGACGTGCAGGGGCAGGCAGGGGGAATTCATTAGAGCCTAGTGGCGCCACTAAATCTGATGCAGCTACTGCGACTTATGCCTTGGTCTGATAGGAACAATTTATTGGAAGGGAGTCTTTTTCACTCTCCTGTGATGTGGGGATGAGAAGGGGCTGTAAACACTGGGCTCTACTTGCGACTTGTGAAGATAACGGTGGCAGAAGGTTATCTGTGCTGCTGTGGGAATGATGTACGCATTGCAAATATGGGAGAGTGGCATATTATTGCATCTTGTTCCTTTTCTCCCTGATGGCCCCACGTCTGTGTCTCTCATCTTTACTCATCTGATCTGTTGTTGAAATAAAGATCTGTAGTAAACACTAGGGAGGGGTGTGAGACTGTGGTTGTCTAAGGTGATCTTTAAACACAAATCACTTGTCTATCCTTCACTCTTCCTTTCAAATACACACATACAACTACAAGCTGAGCCAGCACCTACAAACCTTTAAGAGGAGGTACTCAAATCAGAGCTTTAAGCAGAATTTGTCCCCTTTAGAACATCTTACAGGTTCAGAGAGTAACTGCACATAATCATAACACAAGAGGTAACAAAAGAAAGCGAGTGAATTTTCTTTACAAACAATATTTCCAATAGTCCAGTATTTATATGACAATCACTTTCTTCGTCAAAAATCTTAGTCCTTCAACCTCTAAAAGTTGGTCTTCAAACTGTGGTACAGGTACAAGTACCATCTGGTAGTACGCAGACTGAATTTTACAGTTCAATATACTTACATTATCTCTGTATCTGCAAATCAACTGGGATTTTTTTCAGAAGTGTATGTGGGTATGTTTGTACATTCTGAGTCGGACTCATTTAAATGCCACCTCTTAATTTAGAGGTTTATCGATGTGCGTGCACGGAGCTGAACAACAAAGGGCTCTCACAGATTCTTACAAATGGCCCAGAGGACGAACAAGCCTCGTGGTTGAGCGGATGTAGAAATCAAACAGCTTGCTTTATTTTTTAAAGGGAAACTAAAAAGTGTGATTTGTCAGAGTTTGAAAAAGTACAAATATGATTTAAACTTTCTTGATGTTGTAAACCTCCACTAGGTCAGTAAATGGTTTAAGAACCACTGCCCTGAAGGAACCACCACCTTGTTTGTTTGCTGCACAAGTGCTATAAAGAATCACATTTATTGTGGAGCGAGATCCTTTTGGACCAAACACTGTAACAGGACCCAGACTGTCCTCTTCTTAAAGTCTGCATACCATCAGAATGTTTTAGCCTCAGTTTTGAGGTAAAGTTCCTACATCTCATTGATTTAAACATTCATACTTAAACATCAACATTGAGCATCTCTGGTGGTCCTTCAATCAGTGCTGCATACTGATTACAGCATCCTCACTACCTGCCTCTGTTATTATTGAATGTTTAATTGTGAATGGCATTTCTGTCCATGCCATGCTGCTTTTTAAACCCTGCTCTGGACTCTTGCTTGTGTTGACTGCTGTGCATGGGTAACTAAAACAGTTCTCTGGCCTGAGGACAAAGGAAATTATGTCACAGTTTAGAAGTATTTTGCTCGGTGACAGCCCCCCAGGCAAGCAGCTGCTCTACTGGCTGCTTTGACTGTGTGTGTGTCATTGGCCAACGCTGGCTGAACGGGATTGTGAGGTAGATAATCGAGGAAAATAAAGAGCTATCACTGGGAAACAAAAGGGCAGACAGAGAGGGATGTATACCTGCACAATGCTGTGGCTTTTACAAGGTTATGATGAGTGAATCCATATAAACTCTGTGAGCTGACACACACAAAACAACAAGCTTGACCGATTCACTTAAATTTGTGCAGCTGGATTGCCTTTCCATACAAAATGTGCTGCATCGATCTGTCCGGCCTTACTGGAGTAAATGTACTATTCACAATCTGTCTCCTTGCCTCTAATTTCCATTTGAGCAATTGGCCAGCAGAGCTGGAGCATCGCCCAGAGGGTGAAGTCCATGAGGAGTAACTCCATTGTCTGCTGCTTTATTTATTCCTCTCCGGGCCAGAAAAATGTACCCACTTGCCAGCCACCACCAGCAGAAGAAGAATGGACGCGGCAAAGGGGCAGAGGAGGCATCAGCTGTGATGACAGAGAGATTTGGTCCCATACAGGCTGCTGAAGTTGTCGCCATTTCAGCTGGGCCTCAGCAACTTTTTCAGGTTCACTTGTTTAATTTACTCAGTGGTTAAAGGAAGTTCAAAAAGCATAAAGCAAACACTACAGTGCTATACTTTAAAATTCTGTGGCAGCACATAAAGGGGTTTATCTTGCAGTGTTCAAAGACAATTTGAAATTCTTGGTTGAGTTGGTTCTTTGTTTTACTCAATGCAGCTGCTGTTTTATAAAGAATATTATCAGTGTCACTTTTAATTTTAGTGTAAATTGTTTGTATGTGTTTATACAAAGTTCTGGCCATGTAACAATTAAAACTCCATCAAGGGGTCATCAAGTTGTTTTAGCTGAACTTTATGTTGACATCTGCAGATGTACAGTATTATTACTTAAGACTTCCTCTTAATTACTGAATTGATTATTTACAATCGTATGAAACACTGTACAGTGGTGTAACTAGTTACTACTGTTGCCCTACAGCAAAAAGGTTGCAGGTTCAACACAGGAAAGCTGTGGTTTATAAGGCAGAGTGATTAGATCATCTATAGGTCAGATATAGAAGATGTGGAACCCTACAAAGGTCCTCGATATGTACATCAGTATGGATGTAGTTAAAATTATGTCCATTTCACATCATTCAAAGAAAACATTAAAGTGATTATATACATTTTTGTCATTACAATTTTCCAGAAAACATGTGGCTGCAAAAAACCTCTTATACTCAATCTAAACATGCAGCTTGTAAACCAAATCCTAACAAAAAACATACAAACAAAAACAGTGATTCTAAATAAAACTAAAGACATGATTCCAATTTTTTTCAGCTTCTGATCCTTAAAATAAATCAATTAAAAAACTACACACTGATATATTAACATTCTTAACAATTTTATACTATTTTTTACAATTTATAACAACTGTTTAAAATTTATCATTACAATTGTGAACAGAAATATGGCAAAAACAATATTTTAAATGTTAATTGATCACCAATTAGGATTTTATGACCTCCTACTGGGAGATGTGATTCTTTTCATGTTGCTCGTATTACTGTAATTTTAGCAGCTGCAGTAAAAAGAGCCAAAATATTCAGCAGTACATTTCATGTCAGGAATGAAACAACTGCATCTAAGTTTACTGTTTTTAACTGGAAGGACATTTCAGAAAAACCCTCATCAAATAGACACTACTGTCTTACAGCCGTACCTCTTAATAATACTGTAAATATATAAATACAAAAAGACGGTTGTAAAGCGTGTCGACCTCAACAGTTACTAGAAAAATAACAGCACAACTAAAAGTGAGTGAAGATCACTGTTTGTGAACATGATAAAAAGATTCAGTGAAGCCGAGTCATTCATGGCCGCCGATAAACAAGGTCAAACCTTAGAGTTTCTAAACTGGGTAAAATAATCCTTCTCCTTGAAACTAAATTCAGTTGTGCAAAGGTTACAGTTAAATTATGTCAAGAGAACTTCTTAGCTAGCACAGTTTCTTCCACACAGACTTAATGTGAATTTGGAAAATATGAGAGCTTGTCAGTGTTTAAGATGAAGAGGAACACAGGCACAAACTCATCTTTTTGAGACAGCTGCGAGCCGAGGGTGGAACTGATGAGTAGGAGTCTACCTCCTGAATCACTCAGGAGCAGACAAAAAATGATTCCAACTTTTGGTGAAAAGGTTAAATTCGAAATGTGGGGGCTAGAAGACATCTGGCTGGTAAAAAGGGGAAGATCAAGGAAAACATTAAAAAAAGATCATGCAGCAGAGGAAAAAAAAACAAATGTGAAGAGTCTGTCCTGATTAGACCTTCCTGTAACTTCTTCTCTAATAACTCTCATACCTGTGTGTGACCATCTGCCCTGAGAACACTGCAGTGCCTGCAGACATACCTGTCGGCATGTGGCCCTGTCTGAACCTCATCCACCTGTGGTGACCTAACAGAGCACCCGTCTGCTTGGAAGGTCCCTGTGTAGCCCAGACTTGGCTCAATTAGGTCCTCTGTGGGTGCTTCTGTGAGTGTGCATGGATATTTTTAACAGTGTGTGTGCAGCTTGATGTTTTTGTAAATATAAGTAGGACTGACACCTGGACTGTGTGAGTGTGAGAGAGAGACAGCAGTCAAATGAGTGAACTGGGGACATTAGCTGTCTCTGAAATATAAAGAGGGTCAAACTCATGCTCACTGTCCTTCCCAGTTGGACTCTGCTAAGCAGGCAACAGATGGGCTGCTGGCATAATCAGCTGTATAATGGCCACACGCACACACACAGAGACACACAGTTGGCACAGAGATGGAAAACCAGAGCTACCACTTCATAAGCAAAACAAAAAATAAAAGATTTAGAGGAGAAAAAGGAAGAAATAGGTGAAGGCGTCCTGCAGCTACGAATAACTTGAAGAGTGACGGATCGGCCTTCTGAGAAGGAGCGTTCGCTGTCAGGACGACACATTTACAGGCAAACTAAAGGGCACTTATACTTTCCTCTAGTCAACAAATTAAACTATTAAAAGGAAGTAGAAGAAAAAAGGACTTCTTTTAAGGTAAATGTACCAAATGTACCAAATACTTATTTTCCACCATAATTTGCAAATAAATTCTTTAAAAATCAGACAATGTGATTTTCTGGATTTTTTTTCCTCATTTTGTCTCTCATAGTTGAGGTATACCTATGATGAAAATTACAGGCCTCTCTGATCTTTTTAAGTGGGAGAACTTACACAATTGGTGGCTGACTAAATACTTTTTTGCCCCACTGTATAAGAAAAACAACTGACCAAATCAACAATTTTTGCAATCATAAAACAGAAAGAAAAAATGAAGCCACGTCAAGTTTCCAGACACTAACCTGACAGATGAATCTCTTTCTGACACCACTTCAAAACTCTCTATCTAACAAAACAGTTTGTTTAATATTCAGCTCCTGTTTAGCTCATTCGTTATTAAGAAAAAACAACTTCCTGTCATCTTATTTAAAGGAAAAAGACGTCAAACATCCCCATTTTTAATCTGATCTCAATATGGAGCACTTAACTCCAATTAATCTAGGCAAATAGGATGGTGAACAGAAAAACATTTACCAAATAAAAAGGTGGTTTATGATCAAGTTTAGTCAAATTGGAATAAAGACTAGCTCTAGTTTTAACAGTAATCCTTCTCTTTTGTTCATTTTTTTTTGTTTTTGTTGATGTTTTTGACCTTTTCCAGATTTATTTGTAGTGATAAAGAACTGAAAACATTTTCCTTTTAAATCAAGCAATAAATAAACAAAACAAATAAAAAAACATTAAAAAATAACAAGCAATCATGTCAAAGTCCACAATTCTCAATCACACACAACATTACAAACTATCTTTAATTAGCTCTATCTTTTTTGTCACCTTTGTTCGGGTAATTAATTTTGACATATGAGTAGTTGATGGACCAGTTTTGCCATTTTTTACATTTCCTGACATTTCAAGGCTCAGTACAGGACTAATTAGCTTGTTTAAATGTTAAATTTTAGCTGTCAGCCTGTGAAGAGGAGATGAGGCAGTTAGCCCTCTCTGCTACCAAATTAACACCCTCTAGATGACATTCATTACAGGCTGGGCAGGAAGAGAAACACACCCCATCGGCCTCCAGCAGAGCGATGCCGAGTCATAAATCACATACTTCTGACCAGTGTTCATTTCACAAGGAGGCTTTGACCTTGTTTTGAAATGCTAACACACTCAACTGGATATTAACTTCATGTCCTGCCTTTGGATTTGGTAAGTCATTAACATGCGTGGGCTTACATTCACATTCTACTGACTTCACACTCCAACAACTTCTGGGTACATGGAACTAATACGGATGGAAGCGGTCGAGCAGAAACAAAGCAACTGTTGAGTTCTGCGTTGGGGAAAAGTCTGCGGCTGGTTTAATGTCCACAAACTGAGTCAATGGATCAAACGTGTGAATGTTTACATGTAATCTTAATGTTCAGATGAATGAAATACTTTAGATAGAAGGATCTTATTACTTTGGTCTTCCTCTGAAGAGAAACCTCACAAAACAAATGAGGGCAAATTTCTGCAAATGAAACTGATCTCAAAGCAGCCATGTGTACCACTAAAACTTCTGAGAGTACTTCTTACTGTAGGACTTTTTTCTACAACAGATTGTGATGGAATAAGTGGGCTAATCGAATTTTCCTGTAGATCAAAGATTTCTTCAAGCAGTTCAACACAGATTCATGAAAACAAAGCTGTCGAACTGCTTCTGCATCTTCTGTATCTAATTCTGTATTTTCTGCCACATTAGAAATGTAAGACTGACGTTAGAAAATGTGGAAAAACATCTTATTACCTCAAAAATTAAATAATTAAAGTAACAAGCAAAACATTGCAGTGATTGCTGCATGCTCAGCTTGTGAGAACAAATCTGTCAGACCATTCTAGGACATGGACATGGTTAAAAAATAAAATAAATACTGCCTGAGAAAGCCATGAAATGTAAAAGCAGGGATCCACAACTCGACAGGTTACTGGAATCATCTGATTCTTCAGCTCGATCAGCTTCTATCACATGATCAATACATCTGTTATTTGATTTTATTACTGGTTCCAGGCAAAGTGATTTCAGATACACTATTTTCTCAACTGGTTAATGTGATAGGCTTACATTTTTAAAAAGATCTTTACACCAGTAAAACACAAAAATATGTTTGTGTATTTTCTTCCATAAATATATTATTGATAAGTTGCAATAATAATTGTTTTTCCCACTGACATACTATAGCTAAGCAGCTAACTCATGCTAGCAGTAGCTTGTTTCTGTTTAATGGCGCAAAGATGAGTTGAATTTAGTGATTTGTAATAAATGTAAAATGTTTCAAACCAAAGAAGAAGCACATGAGTAGGAAATGGAAGAAGTCAGTAAACGAGAACTGGGTTTTCTACAACGGGAGATCTGTTACTAGCTGTACTGCTCATTGACTCTGAGACTGAAGTTTTTATTTAACTTCAGGAGCGAGTGTATTTAAAGCCCTTAACCATAGTTAGTGTCCATAAAACAATAGAACTATAGGTTGAATGTTACAATAGAAGGAACATGATTCATTCAATCAACAGGTTCTTATTAATTGTGAGCATGTGATTGTGATCCAGACCCACAGATGTCACCAACACACTCATGTTAATGACTCATTCATATCTGACGGGTCTCATTAATTTCTCATTAACATAGATCATGATGCATGTCAGCTGAATGTGCGAGCTCCCTGCAATGAACAGCTGCAAGCCTGGTAAAACACGATGTAAAAAGGTTATGCTAACATTTCCAGTTGAGATTAAAAAAAATATAAAACATGAGTTCAGGTCTGTCCTCACACTTTAGGGTTCAAGTTTTCTGGTGCCACACTACGCCCCAGTGCCTAAACCAGGACACAGTCCAGATTCACAGGTGGGCCAAAGTTCGGCATGGCAAGATGTAGGAACTGATTGGCTCAATGGTGCGTGACGACCAAGGTGATTGGATCAACAGTGCGTGAGATCCAGTTCGATTGGGTGAAGTGACCACAAGCTGAATGGAGAGGACGCAGCTGCTCTCCACACTCACTCCCCTCCATCTTAAACCCTCACAGACACGAACAGAGCAAACACACAAACTTTAACACAACTTTTTGGTGAGCATGTTGTAGCTCCATATGTAGCACCATGCTGCGTTGCCCAAGGGAGACATTACCATTTAGAGTAGAGAGAACGGTCCAACAGTGCTTGACGGAGCCATGGCTCATGTGGTGGCCCCACTCTGTTCTCAGGAAACGACCATTCTCGTCCACTGCCTGCTGTTGCTCTGTCCCGACGCCAACAAACTATTAGCTAGAGTACTATCCATCATGAAAGCTCTTCTGTTTTGGATATAAAATGTCCTCTCTCTCTTTTCAGGTTGATTTGTCTTTGCAACAAACACTCAAACCACCACTTACAAGTAATAACTATTTTTACACACATATAGAAGTGCTACTTTGAGATGTTAACCTGTTGATTAGAATAAATATCTCATACAAGCTGTGGGAACTGCATAGAAAAATAAATACAACCCAGTTGTTTTTCAAAATGTTCTTCAAAATCTACATTGCAAAGCTGCTGAAAATATTTTAAGAGCAAAAAAACATGAAACTATTTTTAACATGTTAAAAGGGCCTGAAAAAACATTTGTAACTGATCTTGAATGTATAAAAATATCTCAAGTATCTCAGGCAAGAAGTCCAGATGAAAGCTGGATCCTTGTTCAGGGACTGAGCGAGTCCAGACGTGGAGCTGAGGGTACTTTAGCTTCTCCAAGTCCATTTCTTCCTGGTTTATTTTCTGTTTATTTATTTGTGAAGGTCTACCTGTGGTGCTTAACCTCCTCTCTTACCCTGAGCTATTATTTTGAAATGTCCACCCAAGAAAAAAATCAAACCAAAAAAAAAACATCCCTGTAACAGAACAAAAACACGCAGTCCAAACGAAACAACCTTGGGCTCAAAGATATGTCAGCTCATTATTAATGCAGGACACACATTCCTGTTTCCTGTCTCAAAATAAAGGATAAATAAATACATAAAACACAAATGAATCAGTGTCACAGATGGTATTTAAGTAGCGCTAATGATCTCAGCTGCTAATTTAGCAAATTATTCATTTAATTAATTTAAAATATTATAACTAGATAAACCTTGTATATAGTTAGGTTGGAAGAAGTTTGAAATATTTAACCTGTCATGTTATTTGGTTTGACATGAGTATAAAACCAAGTTAGATAAGATAAGTTAGATCTGAATCATCTCTGACAGAACTGCAAACACTATCAGCTGCAAAAATAAACAAAAGACAATTATTGGGATCTAATTTACTCCAGAAGAGAAGCTTCAGCTCCTGGGTTTAGTAATTGATTTGTTTTTATTCTGTGCAAAGTTATTATGCACATTTATGTTCATTTGCATTTGCACAAAGCGAGCAGCTATTTTTTGTTATTCTGCTCAACTAAAAAGAAAGAAAATAATTTAATTCATCTGTTAGAATTTCTTTACATTTTAAAGAGAACTTCAAAAAAAAACTCAAACACATGGGACCAATTATGTACTGAAGTGCTGAAAAAAACAATGTTTTCTTATAGATGAAACTGTCCAGTAGTTTAAATCCAACAGTAAATCAGATATGTGAAAATTGAATAGCTGCCAAACTGGGATAATTTGAGAAACATCATCACTTATTTTAAACGTACAATCAAATATTTATTGGACCAATTTAACAGTAATAAAAATAACATGTAATAATTGTGAATGTATCCCGTTCACTGTGGTGTGCACACACACACCTGTACGACCACACCTGCCTCTTCTTTTCACTTGTTTTATTTTTTCTGGTACGAAGCTTTCAGCAGGTAAAAGTCATTCATATGAATCAACAACATAGTGAACAGAAGCTTGTAGTATGCACAGGTCAGCCAACTATCTGACCAGTGAGTGAATATAGAGTCACAGAAAGAGATGCCCTGCACACAGTCCCTCCGCCTGCTCTGTGCTTATCGGAGGCAGAGAGCTGGTGGACCGTCATGGCTCTCTGGACTGCCAGCAGAAGGCCGTTATCAGTAACACTCCACGGCTGTCTGAGCCACTATCTGCACTCCACAAGGTTCCTCTTTATGTGTTGAGGGACATTTCTCCAAAGTTTGTGAGCACGGCTGCAGAGAGAGGAAGGCGTTGAGGATTGCAGCTCACTTTATTGGAGAAGTTCTCAATACAGAGATCAATACAGGCTGAGAAAAGGAAGGTTGTGAAAGCTTTTACTGGTCTGAGACCTGCAAACACTTTCCACTTCAACAACTAGAGCTGAGTTATGGCTCTGATAAATGCTTTGTAATGAGGTTCAGATCAATGTTCATCTTTAAATGAATAGAACCTGCTTTGCTGGGTAAAGTGTGAGTTTGTTGGGACTCTTAAAAAAAGAGCATAAGGATGATTCTGTTCTGCTAATTGCCAGTAAACACAAAGAACAGAAAGTCTGCCAACATTTGGTTGTTGGACAAAAGCAAAGACAATGAACTAAAATATCTGAGGCTGAAAGTCATTTCCAAGATAATTCACGACTTCCATGCTCCAAAATTTAACCTCAAACTTGGGCTGTTATTCACCAAATGCAGTTTTTCACTTAATCTGAAAAAGAAGCATCAACATACAGATGAGAAACCACTGCAGCACAGCTAAACAGTGATAACATTTACATTACCGACATTCTGATCATGACTAAAGATTCTCCCCAAACAAAACAACTCCATTATTGTTGTTTTTAGTGCAGAAATCGAGTCCATCGGTACGTCATTACAACCCAAAAGGTCAGTGTTTTTGTGGTTTGTAGAAATCTCAGATTTTCTCACCAGTAACTCAGTTTGCATGAGAATGAGCACCGAGCGACTCGTCTACAAAGGGTGCAGACTGGAGGTCACTGCTCAGCAGCGCTGCATGGTTCAGTATAATTCCAAAGGAAACCCAGTTTAAAAGTTTCACACTTGAGTGGAGAAGAACATTTTAATACAGAACATTTCTCCATGCTTGTGTTCTGTTTTAGTTTGCATTTAGATTTCATTATTCTGATAAAAAATTCATGAGTGCTAATAAAGTCATCAGCCAGTGTGTCATCCCCACAGACCAGTCACATTTCCATCCTCAGGCTAGGAGATAATTGGGTGACAGTGAACTCCCAAGCACCATTTATTGCACAGGCAAAAAAGAGAGTAAAATAGGTTTGTAGGTGCAGCGACAGGGTTGAACCTCGTATATACTGGGTCAATTTGGGGTATTAGTTACAATTAAGCCTGTTGAAATATGGCTGACTGCACTGGTAGGAAAAGAAGGTGTTTTGTCAGAGTTTGTGCAAACAAAGAGAAAATCCTCAACAGATTCTCGCTTCTTCACAAACATCCATGTTAAAACCAACAGCTGAATCCAAGCTGATCCCATTCGGAGGCGCAGGACATATAATCTGTTGTTTTAATTGATGCAAAGCAAATCAAAGCCATTTCAAGTGAACAGCACACATGAACACTCGTCATTGTTAAAAGTCTCTAGCAGAGGAAAAAAAATCATGTATGGATAAAGATATTTAATACTGAGAGTTACGCTTGACTGCGTTTAAATGAGAAAAGCCACTGAATGTCATTTCAACCTGAATAGGATAAAAATGAATAACTATTTTTCATTATTTAGTCCGTTCACGTTGAGCTACTTATGTTGAAAGCTTCTGAAGTGCTTGAGTGATTTGGTGATATAGCGCAGCAGCTTTATTTCAATCTGCTGACATTCTGCGGACTTTTCTCCTATAAATACGCATCTTCCTGATGAGCACCTGGATGTGTCATCGAGCTCCAGCCGTTTGCTAATTAGCAAAACTCACCTGTCAAGTGAGCCTGGCAGCAGCAGGAGTGGGACTCTGTACACAAAGTGTCACTTGGCTCTGATTCCCACATGTCTCACGTGGATTGTCTGTTGTCCTAATCGTCTGCCTCCAAAAGTGTGTGTTTATGAGTGTACGGCTAATCTCTGTGACCGGGTGTGAAACAGACCAGGATGTGCTCAAGGAGAGGCACCTTTCAGCTCATTCTGTTGTTTATTTTTCCCCCTGTATGCTTTTGTTTATGCAATGCACTGAGTTTGCATAAATTCTCCATTTTCCTCACCTTCACTCCAGCGTAATGCAGATGTTGATATTCAGGTCAGAGAACAGTTACATTCTCCAGAAACCATTAAAAGTGTATGAGAAAGACTGAATGAAGAGCTGTGAAAAGTATCTGCCCCCTTATTTCTTCTCCTTTTTCAACATGTTCAAATGTTTCAGATTAGACAACAAATGTTTCTATAAGAAAACGATAACTTGAGTAAATTTTTATGCTGTATTTAAATGATTCTCTCATTTCTTAAGGGAAACAGATTTCCAGACCAACCTGGCTCTGTGTGAAAAAGAAATTGGCCAATAAACTTTTCAACTTCTTGTTTCATTCTTGGCAGCAACAACTGAAATTAAGCATTTGCAGTTACTGGCAAGCTGGAGTCTTTTACATTGATGTGGAAGAGACCCGTTCCACTGTGCAGAGTCGTTTAAATTCAGCCACATTTTAGAGTTTCTGAGCAACTCAGTTTAATTTAGGTCCAGAGTTTCACCGGGCCACTCCAAAACCTTCACTTTTTAGAGCCATTCAGAGGTGGATTTGATGGATCATTAATCTGCTGCATCACCCAAATACTTGATTGGTCACAGACTGATGGCCAAGGGAAAATTTCTTGGTTGTATCAATTACAACAAGTCATCCAGGTCCTGAAACAGCAAAACAACCCCAGACCATCACACTACCACCATCATGTTTGACTGTCAGCATGATGGATTTGGTTCTAATGCAATGTTAATTTTACGTCCAATGTAACCTTACAAAAAGTTCCACTTTTGTCTTGGGGATCCCCAATATGTTTTTTGGCGAATATGAGACAGGCCAATTGCTGACTTGGTTCTCTCACATGGACGCCCTTTTTGATGGAGACTTTAACCTTAACTGAGGGAAATGGGGTCTGTAGTGAGTTTTAAAAAATACTTGGATTATTTTTCTTTTAATTGAAAACATTTCATCTTTCATCCAAAAGGCTTCTTTAGTTCTGATCATGGGTTGGAAGTTCCAGGCTTATAAGTTGTTGTTAAACCTTGTTACCCAGGACTTCTTGATGCAACATGTTGCAACAGCATCATGTTTCAAAGTTTGAATGGGTTTAAAACTGCCTGGGAAGGAAGGTCAAGGCTGACAAGAAGGCTGACAGGAAGGCTGTTAAGAATTGGGTTTTCCTTTTTAATATGGCTTCTTTACCTCCTCTTTCAAACATTTGTCTCATCTGTCTTAAATGTGGACATTATTGTCCTCATTTGGCTGTCCTATGTTGTGTCCTGTGTATGTGGAGAAGTTTAGTTTCACTCCTCACTGCGATGGACTGTGAACACCATGACAGTGTGTTTCTGTCTGAGGGTCCTGTTGGTTTGACGTGCACAGAGATGTTGTGTTTGGAGTTTAGACTCGGTGTTGTAAAGTTCTGAGAACAGAAAGTTTGTGTTCTACTGAGGGATGAGAGTCAAAGGGGAGATACGGGTCTGTGTGTTTAGGTTTTCTGCAAATTTCAATGTTGATTTCTTCGCATTTCTCCACGTGCACCAAGCAGCAGCTTGTTGTTTTTGACATTGTCTCTATTGAACATGATTTTGTTGACGACTGCTGTGACGATTTTGTTGTGTCTGCTGGAGGATTTTACAACTAGAGTTTAGATTTTCAACCAAGTCTGATCCACATACCTGAACCAGCTGTGTAGATGTTGCTGTGGGTTTATTCGTGACCTCCTTGATGAGTCATGAAGATCTAGGAGTAATTTTGGCCAGCAACAGGGGGCAATTACTTTTTCCTCATAGAACCAGATTGATTTGATAAGTTTGTTCCTTTAATAAATGAAATCATCATTTGCAAAATTGCATTTTGTATATACTCAGATTATCTTTGTGTTATATTCAGATTTAAAAGCACCTCTGAAACATTTAAGTGTAAAAGGGAACAAAACAGAGGAGATTTGTAAGGGGCAAATACTTTTCACAGCACTGTCAGAAGGTGGTTTCAGTGTAAATGTCAATGCTCATGCTCATTGAGATAAGGCAGTAATGTGGGACGGGATGAGATTGTGTGTTTCTCTCAGGGCACCTTCCTCAGCCTCATTCTAAACCCAGAAGCTGGATATTCAGTCACCGTTGTGTCATTCAGGAAGTAGAACAGCCCGCAAGGGGATTGACAGATGCACAAAATAAATACAAGTCATGGCAGCACAACATGTGCAAGTAACTTAACTTGTCCCACAGATCGTAAAAATAACCAAATGGCACGATTATGTGAATATATGTGAATGTTAACAGATAACAGATTTGGACACGATTTGCCTGAAGGTTCCGACTATTTAATGGAAATTAAATCATTTTTAGCCTGCTGTCCACTGAGTTAGCTCACGCCTCCCACTCACTAAAGATCACAACTAATTATTTTACTATTTATGTGATTGATAACATACATTTGGGTGTCTTATGTCACAACCAATGATAAAAAAAAATCTGAAAAAACTCCATCAAATCTTTGCAAAATTATAATTTTTAGTCTGAAAGTCTAATACAAAAGCAAAAGATGCAAAAATCCCCCAAACAGTCCACTAACTTCAACACAATGCAACAGGTCTGTGTAATTTTTACCATTATTGTTTGATTATTCTTCTGTTCCTGCCTTAATAACTTGTTAACTTCAGCATGAAGTCAGGAATCAATGACACTAAATGAGAACATACTGACATACTAGAGTCAGGAAAGACATGGTTTAATCCTAGGTTCAAAATAACATAAAGCTGGTGCTGTCCTGGGTTTTTAACTGTAATAAGGAATAAAATCAAAGAAGGAAAACAAAATAACTATAGATTTAACTCATATTCTTTATTATATTATTAAAAGATAAGTGTAAGAATTGTTGCCAGTCTGTAAACACAAACATCAACATCCATCATGATGCAAGTTCTTCAACGTTCTGTTGTATTTGCATCCTTCCTACTTTATGGTTTCTACTTGTGCATTAAAGTGGGAATAAAAAGCTAAAACTGTTTCCAGCTTCTGCTTGTATCTATATCAAGCTACATTTACTGATTGGCTAATTAAAATTAGCCATTTTTTAACTCAGCTTTGATAATCCGCTCTTTTCCACAGAACTAAACTCACATTCCTCTAAGTTGTTATAAAGAAGGAGCCACTTCTCTTGTCCAGAATGACAAATGAAACTCATCTTTAGCAATGCACCTTTTTGTGTGTTACGGCGCTGATTAGCTCAGAATGAACCGTGGCTCATTAGTAGTCATTATAAACCTATCAGATACAAGACCATGTGACTTCAGAAAGGCTACGGAAAACAAAGAGAATCAGGGCGGTGAGATGAAAGGAGCAGATTCAACCATTGTTGGAGGAGATAATTAAATTGCTCTCTAATAGAACCGTAATATCGGGTGCATTACCACCGAAAACCCTCTGACTGCATCAGAGCCCACTCTTCTGGTGAGCTTGTTGTTGACAGCAAACAAGATGGTGCACAAACAGCTTTGTTTACTGTGAGTGTGCGTGTGAGAAAAGGTGAGGAAGAAGGTGTCAAGGGACGAGGCAGAGGTTGATAGAAAGACAAGAAGAAGGGAACGCAGTCATCAAGACACAATCTCTCTGATTAATTGGTGTAAGAGGAGTATAATAAGACCTATCTGACACCTTGCAGTGCAAACTAACATCACCAAGGAGACAAGAGGAGGAGACGAGGAGAGGAGCTGCAACAATAGAGGCAAATGGAAAGAAGGTAGGAGGAGAATCATTTCTCAGCTTTGAGCTTCAGGCCACAGCATGTCATCACATCTGTATCAAAACTGTCAGCAGTTCTCCGTCTACCTGTTGGCTGAGCCAGCGACTGCTGAGAGGAAGAGAGGAAAGTGACAGCAAGCGGAAAACAGGAGGGTGGGAACAGAAGAGGAAGGAGATCAGGAGGAGGAGGAGAAATTAGGAGTCAGAGGAGCTGGATGACATTACCGATTGTAAGCAGGAAGTTGAGACTAAAGATGCTTCTCTTGGCAGGTTTCCAAATGAAATCTACACAGGTGTGAGTCTGTGCTGCAGTGTAGGTTCAATAAATGTTCTTTACAATGTTGCAGAACAAATTCTAGTTTAGATGATCTCCAACAACACAAAGTGTGATCAGGCAAAGAATTAGGGGGTGAAAACATGTTTATCAGAAAGTGAGACGTGTCAGGAAGCTGTCCATAATGTTTTTAAACAAGTTCAAACAGCTGGATTCTGTGTTCATCTCACCAGGCTCAACACTACAGACAAGTTCAGACTCATCAGGATCACATTGATGGGTTTTTACTGTGCTCACATGCAACAACAGATTTTTGTAAATCAGACTCTAGTTTTGGGGGTCATGTGTTTATGATTAACACCCTGGCAGGAAAAACCAGGTCCCGGATAAGTGTACTGCTTCAAACTTCAGTTTAGAGTCTGCAGAAGTTAAAGAAAACTAAATGTGTTCCTCACAGATCCTTCTGAATTATTATGTGTCACAGCTGAAATATCAGTGTCTTTACAACAAAACATTTCCTCCTGTTCACCCACAATCCAGTGCACCAGTGAGATGTTATTTTTCATCACACTCGCTCCGTTGGAATCCTCCCTTGGGCAATTCGTCGACTTCTATCTCCTCATTGAATTTGACAACCACGCAGCACCATCTTGAAGACAACAACATCTTTTAATTAACCTGGGATGGAGTGGAATTTCCTTTTAGCTTTTCCTTCCTCTCCACATCCTGCTAAGTACTTCACTGTCAAGAAAACTCTGGTTTCCAAATACACAAAGATGATAGCAGAGTTTAGTAAGATTAGCGAGTTCACATTCAGTTAGCTTGAAATGTAAATTGCAAGCTGTCTTTCATGTGTCCAAGTAGCTTCAGCAGTGTGACAAAATTGCAGCATGTCTCATACACCTACACATACAAACTCATTTACATCCCACAGGAAGGAAAAGTTTAAAAAATGTGTGAGATTTTGAAAAAAATGATTCTCAAATGGCAACGTAAAAGACACGGGGACCAGTTTTACTCCAGAATAAGTTTTTGTGCATGTTTTTGTCTAAATTTGCTATAAAATGACAAAAGTTTAGTTCTGGAAAAACTACAACCTCCTGGAACTGGTTATGTGTTCTGATATTAACAGCTGAAGCAGCAGCCAGTGGACTGAGTAAAGATGGAACAAAAGAGTTCTTTACAGGTATGAGTTTAAGCTAACATGTAGGTAAAAACTAATTCACCGCTGTTCCTTGCAAACACTCGTCCCTCAGGTGACAGAATAGGTTAGTTACAGTTACAATTCCATATGTGGCATCAAGGTCAGGGATTTGGGATGGTTTTGTCCTGGATCATTGGTGAGCACTGTGAGGAAATATCAGAAGCTCAGCTTTATCAACCTCAAATGAACAACTGCCCAAACATTACTGACCAACAAGCCACACAGACTCCAACGAAAAAGCTCCTCCTACCTGGGAACCAGGAAACAGTAGAACCTTTCCAGCTGCAATTTGATCTCCTGGGATGTAAACATGGATATTTATCAAATAATTTATCACATCGCGGATGTTTTCGTAATGAAGAAAGTTGTCACATTAAAAATTTTTAACAGGTCATTGTTTTACTATCAGAAGATTTACAAAGTGTGGAATGTAAGAGGAAACTAAAGTCAATGTCTTCAGAGGTCTAATTACCCAGGAAACCTACACAAAACGAGCAAATTGAGAGAAATAGAAGTGCACAGCGCATTTGACTTTTTTTGTACAATATTTCATGATTTGCTGTGTTTTGAATGCATCATTCAAACAGATGAAACAAATATTTCTAATCAAATGCAGCAGGTGTTTTTACTTCACCTTTAGTTCATCAGCAGTTAATCAAATTTAGCTAAACTCATGTTGTTTATCAGTGCAGCTACATGTTCACTGTCCAGTAATCAGAGAGACGATTTCACAGAGACACATGATTCAGTCATTTCTTCATCATTGGGTGTGGCGCTCAAGCAATGTCCAAGCATGATCCAGTTTAAAAGACAATACAAGAACATGGCTTTCACTGGGTATGGGGAAGAGGAAGGGGCCTTACCATCGGGTGTTTTTTCAATAATTCTATTTGTTACTTTTCTATCTGTTTATTCTCTTTTCTTGTATATGTGTTTAGTACTTAATTTATCATGCAATTTTTTTTGTACTTTGTAGTTCATAGAAATGAATTTTATGTTAAAGGAGAGGAGAAGAGGGGGTAGGATTAAATAAGCTTATGCTTCATCCTACTCCTTTTCGGACACATTAATGTGTATTATTGTCTTGATTATTGTTTGTTTGTTTTTTTNNTTTGCACTTGTTCGAAATAAAGCATTCAAATCAAAAATCAAATCATCATTCAGGAACACAGAGTAAAAGCAAGATAAAACAGGAAGAAATAAGAAGTAAATCTTGAAACAAAATAAGAATAACTGTGGAATTTCAGAGCTGATTTCCAAACTTGTATTCTTGTTAGTACAAATCCTGTATATTGAAATGACCAGAAATCAAAGACAACACAAGGAATTTAACTTTCAGTTGCTTCTATTTATACAAAGAGGGAAAGATAGTAGATGTTTTGTCACTAATTCACCCTCCAAAAGAACAATCATCCCCTATTTTCTACTGGAAAGTCAGTATGACTGTAATGTCCCTTTGCTAACACAGATCCTAGTTTTGATCTGAGGGAAAATACTCCCTACATCCCGTACAGCAAGGAACTGTATTTAAATAATGTCTTCTCAGATTGCACTCAGTGACATCTCCCATTTGAAACTCAGAGCACTTGCCCTTCTTCAAGGAGGAAATGGGGCAGGAAGCTCGCCATTAGCAGACCTAGTGCTGAGCAAACGTAATTAAAGCAGCAGCAGACTGGCTAATGCCAAGCGTAACACAATCCCCAGCCCCAGTACCTCAATGAGAATGCCATGAAATGTTTGTCGAGTTGTCCCTCATTGACTCGTTAAAGACACAAGAACCAAGAAAAAGACAGAGGGCAGCAGCAGAAAACAGTAGAACCAGAAGCAGAAGAGGGAAAAAAATTGTAGTGATGAAAGAAAGAGAACAAGTTACCAAAGATCAATACAAAATAACAGAAAAGTAAAAGTGGAGATGGATCACGTGTACTTTAGATCCTCGGAGGCCAAACCTGGAGAGGTTTTTCCCTTTATCTCAAGTGCATTGCAGAGTTGAATATTTTATATCATCAATGAGATTTTTCTTTCCAGTACGGAATATTTAATATATCCTACTAACCCAAATACTTCAAGAAAACGCACACACATACACACATTACTTTCCTAAAGCAGCAGGTACTTTCATGTTTATTTCAACCCACGACCCTCAACGTGTTGTTTCTACTGACGAGAAACAGAAGAAAATGTCTGTAATTATGTTTAATGGTAATAAGGTGTAGAGGAATAACGCACCAGCCTGCAGGTCAGTGAATCATCAGCGAGGGAGGAATCGGTTGTTCAAAATATTCATACAGCAGTTAGGAGGAACTGTAGAGAACTACCGGACAGATTCCAACATTCTGGTAAACAGCTGGAGTTCTGGACACAGAGGAAACTTTTAGTACATGTAATCTGTTGATTTCTTGGATAAAATCTAATGTGCTGTAAGATTATTCTTTCATTGTCTCATTTTTAACACCAGGATTAAAAAGTCTACAAGATGGAAGCAGAGGTCAAACTCCAGTTACAAGATAAACCGCAAAACAGCTAAAACCATAAATAAAATAAAAATTATTATTTAATCATGTGGCAGAAACAGTGCAAAGTTTCCTCATATGGAGCACAAAGTTACCATCTAACTGTAAAACAAACAACAACCTGAAGGCTTGCTACATAATTACTAGTAGGAATGTGTATTGGCAAGAATCTAATGACATGATATGTATCGTGATACTAAGGAGATGATCATATAAATTGCAATACAATGAGTAAGATGAGTATATATTGGGATTTTTAAAACTGAATATAACTTCCCGAACACTTGAACTGGTTTCATACATAAAACATCTAGATTTCTTACAGAATCTAGTTGATCCACTGGAACAAAGACAATAAAAATAGCCACCAACTACCAGTCCTATTTTTAACTTTACTGCAAAAATTAATGTTATTTAAGGTTCCATTCAATTTTTAAAAACCAAAATAAAAATCAATACATTGCTTTTGATTACTGATACAATACTATGACATAAAATATCATGATATATCACCGTTTCGATATTTTCTTACATCACTTATTACTAGCTTGTTCCAATGATAAGCTAAAAGATCACATGACAGTAGAAATGTTTTATCTTATACTGTATATGGTAAAACTGTGGTCGTTTTGTTCAAGGTTATACAAACTTACAGATCTCACGTCTCATATGTGTCTCACTTTCTAAACTTAAAGTATTGATTTGAACTTCTGCAGGGAAATCCTAACGCCACAGTATATCTTATGCTATAGTGGGAGATTCAGGGTTTGGAACAGGCTTGAGAAAACCTCTTTCCCATTTCCACATGTCAATATTATTTTTAAACTCAAAGTTGGGCCCATAAAGAATCAATATTCCATGTTTGCTGAGGAATAAATTGACTTGCCTCCACAGAGGCCTGACCTCACATAGATAAGAGTCCTGCGTCCCTGCCTAATATCAGAGTTCAAAGTAAATATCATTTTTTGTGAAAGAATGACAGCAAAACCTCTCAGTTCACTTTCACATTCCAAAAGAAAAATCCTAAAAGGATATAGGAGGGTTAGACGACGGTTGTTCAGGAGACGGATCGCTTTCCATTAAAGTTTCCAATAAGTTTTTGTAACAATTTCAACATTATTTTTTATATTTTTCTTAATTTGGAAAAAAAAATCTCCTTGATTCATATTCAAATGTTCTACTAACACCATTTACAAGTGCATACGTGAGATCACAGTCATGATCAACTTTTTTTCATCAGATGTTTTAACTTGTAGCAGGGAAAGAAAACTGTTTAAATAATCCAAAAAGGTTTTTCTTTAAGTTGCATCAGTCAGGCTCCATCTACAACTCGGTTCGACCCGAGTCCCCCGGTCCATGTGCTCTTGTGAATGCTGCTGGTGGTCAGAGGGGCCTGTAGTGTACTACAGTAAAGTATAGTATAATGTAGTGTAGTATAGTACAGTGAAATATCCAGGTATCACCACCTGGTGGCAACACATAAAACATAAAGATGATTTTATTTTTGTTAATAATTCAATTTCCTCTCAGTAACTTTGGACCATGACTGAAGTTTTGGTGACAGGGTCAGGAGACAGATGGTGTTGAACCCTGGATAAAATAGCTCCATTGTTTTTGTTTCTAGGACAGAAACAATCGGTGGACACGTGAAAAACAAGCTGCCACATCATTTCTGAAAAGCTCCATACAGCCCGTCCACACAGATTCACCTACAACAGAGTTTATAAAAATCTCCACAGGAGGTAAAAACACAGTTTAAAAATGTTCTGAAGCATGAACTACACCTTATAGCTGTTAACACCATGGTGCTTTTTACTATCATATAGTAAAATATTGACTCTTTCCAATGTTCATTTTCATATTTTGTCTTAGAGACAGAATAATCTACATTGCCAACTAATACTGATGTATTTTATAAAATAAACTGGCATCTCCAGTAACATCTGGTTTGAGCATGAGCTCCCAGCTACAAACAATCATACAGAAGACTGTAGCATGTCAGTTTTGCACAAGTCATATAACCTGCTTCAGATCAACATGCTGGGTCACTGTAACCCAAATACAGGACTGTGACTTCCTCTGTAATACTCTGAAATGGTAAATGAGAAAAACCAGGACTGAACCAGGTGCTGGTTGCTAACCGCCTGTATTAGGATCAAATGCTGATGTTGGGCTATATGCTCTTTAATATATCTATAAAAAAAGGAACAGAGAAAAGAAAATATGAATACTAAACAAGAGCTAATGAAAGACTTCAACATGCCTTCTGTTTTTGCACTCAGCATGGTGCAGAGTCTTAAAGCTCCCCAGAGACAAACACACTCAGTCGTGTACAGTCGCTCCTTATTGTGCTGGTAATGAGCTGAGGTTTTGATGGTGTAAACAAAGTGGAAAGAGAATACAAATCAATAAAACCAAAGCACATTTGTCATTCCATTCAGAACATCTACCGCCTTAATAAAAAAGTGGGGCAAATTATTACAGAGAACGCCTCAGCAAAAAATATATAACCCTACTATTATTCACAAAAATCAAATTGATAAACGACTCACCATCTTTTGGCCATCTCCTCTTGTTAAAGATAAAATGATAAGACATAGGCCAGAAACTAAAAGCCCAAGTTTGCTGAAGTGCATTTAAATCTAACCTCAGCTTTATTTTTTACACTTTAAACCGTGAAATCACTGAAGCGACGCAACCTTGTAAAGTAATTCAGTCAAAGCACAAGTGGTAAAATGAACTCGATCTTCAGAAAGACTCTCTAATCCTTCAACTGATTGTTTGACCCTCTAAAAAACCTCTCAAGCTTTCTTTTCTATTTCTCAACATTTGGTATAATGATGACAGACCGCAGTCACAAACTTTCTTAGTAATTTCAGAATCAATGGGTCCTTGATTTATAAAAAACAGGTAGATAAAAACAGAATTCTTATTTTAAATCCTGCCTTTGAGTTGACTTCCTGGAACAGCTGATTCAGAGGTTTTTTATTTGTATTTTCTAATTAAAGGGTTGAATAAGAAGGAATGACAAAGCTACATGTACAACTTGCACAACAACGCATAAAATAAAGCAGAGATGAAAGATAAAAGGATCTGGATGGTGTTCAGCCTAACAGCTTTAGTTCTTCAGCTTCTTTCCTTCTGAAGTGGCCGACAGTTTCATTAACGCACTTTTCAACCAGATTTTATTTCTCATTCTTTCTGAATTTTTGCAGATGTTTTGCCCGTTATTTTATTTATTTTTGCTTCTGAGTTGTGTTTTGTGTTATTCATTTTGTGCTGACGTCATATTTTTAAGGCAGTAACATCCCGGGGTTTTTCCTCAGGAGAAAAGAATTAGTTTGGTTTGAAGAATAAAAAACAGCCCAAATTAGAATCAGCTGGTTTCTATCTGTTGAATCTAATCGCAGCTTCACAGTCTCACATGAGATATTTCTAATTATTTATCTTATAAATACTGAAATAAAGTGGATTTCTCATCAAATCAAGAAAAAATGTAGTTTAAGTTTCAATAATGGATCAATTGATATCTTTAGTTCACATACCAGTTAGTTTTTAAACCTAAAAAACAAAAAAAAAATACAAATGAAACCCTCTAATACTAAATACTAATACTAAACAACAAAAACCGATTTAACAAATGAACTAAGATCAGTCCAACCGTCACCTTCATCCTTATAATAATCATTACCCCCAAATTTCTACCACCGTTATTAAATCTAAATTACTCCTGATTGTGGTTTTTATACCAGCATTTATTTATTTTCTTTTTAAGGGGCAACTCTCCTGTTAGCACGTTATTTTGCTGAAAGGAATCACAAAGAGGAAAAGATCTGTGGGATAATCTGGTTAACGTTTAGTCTTTAAGGAAAAACAAGGGCAAAATGGTTTACTGAGCTAATCCTTCGAAAATCTGCTTCTTTTTTGCTTGTATTAAATATTGATCGGTTTGTGAATGCTTCTCTCTTGATGTCCCAGTTTACTCAATGCAAACTGTGTGAACACGAAGGCTTAAGCATTTATTCTTATCAGTGACATACCATTGCTGGTTTTGTGTTGGCTTATTGATTAGACAAAATATCATCCTGTAATCCCTACAACAACATGCCAAATCTGCCAAAGTTCATGGTCGAACAAGAACAACCCAACAGGGAGAAAAACCCAATCTGTTTCAATAAAAAACAAAAGCAAAGGTGCAGCAGGAGGATCCAAACTCCAAACAATGTTCTTCTTCTTTGAAACCAGAGTTACAGAGTTTATTACTCCAGTTTCTTTCATTGTTTTTATTACACAGGCAGAACTGGTAAAGTTTCACCTTGTGTTTGTTTGTTTTTCTCAAATTACAACCTGTCGAAACACTGACGACTGTTGATGAGAGATTATAGTTATTTGACAAAATCAGAGTGACGAGAGGCTTGTTTAGCTCCGAAGCACCTACATGACATCTTTAATTTCCAGAAAACATTCAGTTGCAGTAAATTATTCTCACGCTCTATTTTCAATCTTTTTCTTCTTCCCAGTGTAAAAACTTTGACCTTCTTCCAGTGTTTGTTTGACGTTTTACAGTCTGTGGATGCTAATCTCATAAATCTGAAGTTATTTATTCAAATAGAGTTCAAACAACAACTACTAGCAACAGTTTATTTTTTGTTTTGCTCTAACAGGGATGTGTGACATCATCAGTCTCTTATGTTGTATGAGTCCTCTCCTGAAGGTTTGGAGCACAAGCTGGGCCACAGTAGAAACCTGGTGATACAGGACAGATGGCGCACTTTGATGATGTTCCTTTGATGTGTTTGTTAGCCCCCCCCCCCCCCCCCCCCCCCCCCCCCCCCCCCC
>SSNP01000309.1:144339-280037 GCA_006937955.1 Pachypanchax playfairii
CCCCCCCCCCCCCCCCAGGTCTCACCAGGCTCCTGACAGCCTTCAGCTGTCATGATCAGATGTAAAAGAAAAAATGAAAAGGAAAGAATGTGAGAAAAAGGAAACTTGAATGTTACATGGTATCGATGGTCTATTTGATGGCTGAGTATGAGGGTTTGATGCCTTTCTGACTGAAGGCTGGAGGTTTTGGGATGAAGCCAGAGCTGCTGATGACTCGGAGTAAGAGACAAGTGAGACACTTGGATTATCGCAGGAAGTGTGACATGCTTCTTTATAGTGACTCTTCCTCATTCACACGCCTGAATGTTTCCTACACAAACCTTCTAAAGAGACGGAAATAAAACTAATATGAACTGATTGTTTTTTATGCTGCTGTCTGACAGAAACAATCTCTAAAATGTCACTTCTGAACGTTGGAGGAATCGAGTTTCATCTTATTAACTCAGTGTTTCATTAGTGAAAGAAGAAGATCTATTTTGTCGCTTTTGAACGCTTCAGCCAACCTGTTAGTTTATTTTTATAGCATTGTAACTTTATAAAAACTTTGAATTAATTTAAACAAGTCAGCCTTAATGTGGCTACATGAAATAACTTTGTTCTGCTACTTTAGATTATTATTAGTCAATTATAACAACAAATCAATAATACATGAGAAAGTATTTTAAATAATGTACAAATAATAATAATATTAAAACTAACACTTAGATTCACCAACAGATCATACTGATCCTGCTAAACCAGTTCAGCTAATAAAAGGTTAAATACTCTCGTTGAATTATTCTTTTAACATCAGGATGCATAAAAACTGGGTTAAAACAGCAAACGGCCAACAATTACATGTAAACTTGTGTAACTGTACAAACGTGAACATGCTACATTGTGAGTTTCTCATAAACTAAAGACCAAAGCACTTGTTTTAACAGTCTACAGGATATTTTAAGGTTAAATTATGCCAACGAGAGCTAAAGGAAGCAAAAGCAGATGATAAATGTGGTTATAAAAAGGGAAAAGAGCAAACAAACATCTAGTTTTTATATGCTGCTAATCTCAAGAAACAAAGTCAAACAAGCTGGTTTTAACACTAAAACACTGTGTGGATGTGTCATCACAGTCTTCCTCATTCCTTATTCATTCTAGGAGTTGTGTATCACCTGACACAGGACAGTTCACCTGACATCTTATTGGCTCCTGAACTGCAGAGTCAAGCGGAAACAGATGCTTCCTCACCGACTTCTACTTCATTTACACCTTAATATATCAGTGAACTTCAGTGTAATCCAGTTTCCTCTCCTGCACGACGAAAGCCAAGACAAATGAGCGTGTTGTGCCGTTCAGCGGGCAGTTGGGACTGATGAAACATCCCGAAAAAAAACGCTCCAGCAAACCCACGCCAGTCACGCAGACATTAGCACAAACACAGCCTTTATCATGCCATGATAAATGAATTTGGCACAGTTTTATACAGATGTGACAGTCCTATTCGTCACATCATTTCACTGCACAGAATAAATAGATGCATTACACTTAATGCTTTTACAAAGAAAAAAATAACAACTTCCATTTGGAAATAAAAGCTCTTGTTGGCCACCCAAGCAGAGCTGTTTGACTTCAGCTCCAGTGCTGTTAATTTATCAAACTTTGGCACGGACGTTCACGCATCAAGCTGTCTGATACTTATTATAAATAATACACTGCGGCACCGTTTGTATATGATGCTGTTTTAACTTCCCATGTTGAGCTAAAAACTGCTGCCACAACATTTTAGATACAGAGTTGACGTCAAAGTTTGATTCCTGCATCATTTATGAAGGTAAATCTAAACATTTTAAAAAATTCTTAACATTTATTTTATTTATTTAATGCCTTTAAATGGTTTTTCTCATTTCGGTCAACCATAAGTCACAAGAATTTTTTATATATCTGCAATATATGAAAAGAAATGTTCTCACATGCATCTGTAACCTTTGTCAGTTTAGTTTCTGTGAGGAACGTGAGACAGTTGGTGAGATATGAGACCAAGTTGTGACAGATTGGAGACTAAAAAGACAATCTGATTTTCTAAAGTTGTGAAAAAAAAGTGGGAAAATTCCGAACAAGTTCATTTGTATTTTAAAACAAAGAAAATGCATGACTGTCACATTCTTTGCAGTTTTAACATCCACACAGCTGCTGCAGTTCCAGCTCAAGATTTGTGTTTTTTTTCTTAGAATTTTATTCCTCATGGCAGATCAGTGAGATTCCAGCTTAAACATTCACGACTGAGACCAGTTTTCTTTTTCAACTTTGGCAGCGTAAGTTGTTAAAATGCTAAAATTCAACCTAGTCACTTGTCTTTGATCATATAAATTTAATTATCCTGATAAAATGGTGATTTATTTTGCTGAATGTCTGATGCAAACTAACATCTGTCACTCTGTATCCAACTTAGAATCTAGAATACTGAATTAAAACCAAACATTTTTCTGTAAAAAGGGTGGAGAAGTTAGGACGAGTTGGAGAAAGTGGAATCGCGGCATCAGATCAGATTTTAACGCCTGTCGGTCTGATAAAGCTCTCAGATAACATCCAGTAAACCTGCTTCATGAAACAGCATCAGCTTCTGTCTTGGACCACTTTCATGTACAATGATGTTAAAAATGGATTCAAACTGACCATAATTAATTTTTCTGGCTGCGGCGTGTGTTTGCATTATGTTATGAAAGGTGTGTGTGTGTGAGTGTGGGAGGGCGGGTCGAGTCTCTGATTGATCTCTTTCATGGAGGGTTAATTGAAACATTTTAAAAGCAGCCAGTAATCTAACCTGGAAAAATGTCCGCTCTCTCTTTAACGCCTCATTTTACATTTATTACAAGGGCGAGACTCCAGCACACCCGCCCACTCTTATCATTTAGTAGCTGAAATGGCTTCTTCACACATGCTGGTTTTGCAGTGTCACAATTTGTCTTACTGGTTACCTTTATGTAATAGAATGAAAAATCCAGCGTTCATCATTGAGTTAACCGTTAGCTTTGAACCTGACCATGTTCTCTGCTAAATTAAATGGTTCTCCATCAGACAAACAAGAAAACTTCAGGAAAACAAGCCAAACTCTCACCAATTTCCTTTTCTTTCTTCGCTTAGGCGATAAATCTACTTGTTTCTCAGCTAAATGCACTTCGGTTGCATGTTGAATCCCAATGACGAGGATTTGCATGAATGAACAGCATTTATGAGAAAAACTTAAAGGCAACACACACACACACTCATTCAGCAGCGGGTGTCTTTTAAACAGCTGGAAAAACTCGATAAGAGCCATTTTGTACTTCAAAGTCCTTGTATATGAGACATTTTCTTTAAGATCAGCAGTTTATTTCAAACGCACGCTGCAAACTGCCCGTGGACACTGGCTTTGAAAAAGCAACTATTCCTAAAGTCGCGCTGAGGTTTGTTGTCATTGTTGGAAAACAAACTCAAAGGGAAAGATGCCCCCAATACGTGTCATCGCTTGAAATGATTCTGCTGTCTCAGGATTCGCCTTCCTGAGGGAATAACAGACCCGATCCACTTAGTTATTTAATTAAAGTGTTTAAAAAGCAATCTTTATTTATGAGCTTGATTGTTAAAAGACCCGAGAAGAGCAAGACTACCCTATATTTAGATATTTGAAATATCAGACGCATCAAAACCAGATTTTCCTGCATCCCATGAATGTTTACTGCAGTTTGATACAATCTGTGTATTACCTGTGCAAACCCAAATCATATAGATTCATTCATGCTAATGGGTTTACATGGTAAATTGAATACATTTAGTTGCACAGAGCACCAGAAGCAGATAGAATAAGACTAAATATTAAATGTCTGGATTCAATCCTGCACAAGATGCTGCAAATGTGGAAATTTCAGTGTATTTCTTTGTACAAATTGCATGCTGATGGTTTTATATGATAGTTGTGCCTACAGGTGAAGGAATTAATGTATTCAGTGTGTGCCTCTGCATATTTATTTGTACTTGTTTTTGTTTGCAATTACTCTGCTGTTAATATGAAATATGCAGAGAGAGAACAACGCGCTAACAGCCTTCAGTTATAGTCACATTATTGGACAATTATGTAAGTGCTGCTGCATTTAAATACCATTTTTAACTCAAAGAGAGGTCATTATTATGTCATTAAACAATGAAAGATGCTCATTTCTTAAGGCTGGTGTTATTTCTGCTTGTTTCTTATAGAGATCTTTGATAAAACACACAGACACACTTTCATTCATTTATCTGCATTACTTTCTAAATTCCACAATCATTTTGTATTCAAATCTCAAGTTACATTTCAGGAATTATTTGTGTACAGTTTCATTTTTAAATGAACTCGAGCCCCAACTGGGGATTGAAAATTTGGCTTTGCATTTATATCCTGGTACTTTCTGATATTTATCACATTAATGACATTTCAGGCAGAACGTCTGTCTGCAGATGGATTAGAGCCTCACACACACAGACACACACAAGTGTGTTTTGTTATCCTTATGGGGACCGTCCATTGACTTCCATTGATTTTAGTAACTAGATTTATACCTAACCCAAACCCTTTTCCTAACCTTAACCATTACTGATCTATAACTAACCCTAAGACTAACTAAAACTCTATTCACACCATACCTATAAACCTAACCCCTAACCCTAAAAAGGGGAGTCCCCCTCATGGGGACCAGGCTTCGGTCCCCACAAGAACCCTCGGACCCCAGAAAGATAGTAAAAGTCAGGAAACTGGTCCTCAGGAGGTCAGAGATACAAGCCCACACACACACACACACACACACACACACACACACACACACACACACACACACACACACACACACACACACACACACACACACACACACACACACACACACACACACACACACACACACACATATACAACTACACTGTGTGGCATGTTCTTAAACAGACACTCGTTTTTCTAACATATTAACAATTTGATCTCAATAATGAATCTTTTTAACTGAATCTGAATGTAAACAATAAGACCAACAGAAGAAAATCCAACAGACTCACCAGAAACACACGTGTTTTACAAATCATCCCACATCCTGAGATCTTTCACGCTACGCTTTAATCTTTAGTGACCTCCAAAATAAGGAATTTTTTTACCTGAATAACATTGTTCAATATTAGACATAATTTATACCCAAATAAATTATTAAAGCAGCCGGATTGAGACAGATTAACTCTCAGATTAAAGCCTGAACAGCAGAGACAGGGTGAAGGAAAAAAAGAAAATGGACAATTTACAAATCTCAACATGTTTCATGTGCAATCAGCTGGGTGTTTCTAAATAACCTGACGTTTAGATCCTGAGTATTGTTTTCATCTGGACTAACTGACCAACATCAGCTAACAGAAAGAAAAGAAATGACAGTAAAACTCAGAAGCTGATGTTTTCTTTCAAAACTTCTCTCTTCAAAAATACAGAAACAAAATCCACAAACATCCTGAAGATCGATGGCTGCCATTTATAAAATATCCAATCATTATTTCTGAGTGAATCAGGATTCGATTTCTTTTACTAAAAAGTTGCTGAGTGATGATTGTATTGTTGTTTTCAACTCTTACAGTGAATGCAGCCTCTTCAGAAATCAGTACAAGTGTTTAGAGTGATGGCGAGGCTTTGCGTAAACATTCTTTAGAGCTGATACGGAACCCTCTTCTTTATGTTTCACTGATAATGAAACAAAGATTAGACTCTTAAGACAAAGCTTAACCATCAATGTTTTATTTATCTGAGCAGAACTACATCTTTGTGAAAGCATAAACTCAATACTGTCCTGATTTTTTCTCTCTGAGTGTCTTTCCTTCCCGTTTCATTCCACCAGCGAGTCATAAAACCATAACTGCAGTCTGCAGCAAATGAAACTTGTGCACTCGTTCATATGCTACACACAGTTTTACACTAAACAGCTCAGAGTATAATTTTCAACCACGATGCGTCCTTCTCATTTGAATTTCGATCCTCTGTTTATCGCGTGCCATTTTCTCCTCGTCTCTCTTCAGTGTCACATCTACGATCCATGAAATGAACAAAATGGCTGAGAAAAAAAATGACAGGATTACCATAAAATTACATCCAAATAGTGCTGATTGCTTGATGAGCATCTGTGGTGCCAATTTCAAGCCCTCAAAATCCATGTCATCTCTCCTCTGTAATGTGCTTCATTAACTACTCCCTGCTATATTTCCCAAACCGCAATCATGAGCTATAGAATCTCTTCTCTTTGATGTGGCAGTAAAGATGATAGATTTTGAAAAAAATGACCTCGATTTTGTCATCATGCACTAATGGGGATGATTTGGTTTTTCAGAAAGAGACCGGTGCTGGTAATGGGACCGTGATCTGATTGCTCTGGCTGTGATGGACACCACTGGTGAACTGCGTGGGACCCCTTTGTAGATTGGCTGAAGGTGATCATCAAGTACAGCACAGTTTGTCTCTTTAACACTCTTTCATATAGAGCCGGTCTGCTTACCAACAATCAATATTCAATTTAGACTGCAGTCAGTGTGGGAGCTGTTTGTCTGGAGTTGCAGTATGTTGTGACTATTGAATTTTAGGAGAATGGGGCAACAATAGGTGGTGATGGTAGAAATATTGTTGAAGACTGTCACAGTTGGAACTACCTGCATTGACTTGCTGAGTAGAAACAATCAGGTCTCATTTTGGATTAAAATCCATTCAATTTAACACAAACAGGAAGCATTCGATGTGTATTTTTGTTAAACCACCATAAAATAACTTTTTGCCTTTTTTTCAATTTAATCAACAGCTGATTTATGTTCAACGTTATCAACCTCACGGATGACACAGCAAGAAAAAAACATTTGTATTCATAATGTTTAATGAACTTCAAAAACTACCTAAATATAAAACAGATAAGCTGAAACTGAAGTTCTATTGTTGTTTAAAGAATATACCTCCTGAGCAGGACTCTTCTTCTTGAGTCTGTTGCTATGTAGCGATGCCTGTTGTTTAAGAGGAGATCTGCAGGGAGTGCAGCACAACTCAAGTGTCTGTATGAACAGAAACTTCACTCTCTTGACGTCTCTTATACGTCCTCTGCACCACACACACACTCTTGTATTTTATCTGTAATCTTGCTGTTTCTGTCCCTTTTGTGAAGAAATTGTATTTTTATTGCCAGACTCTGTACGTTTATGTAGAACCTGCACTTCCTTCCTATAAGACAGCGATGGAGGTTGTTACAGGAAGGGAAGCAGAGAGATTTGGGGCTGAGCAGAGACACCTAATGTCAGAGAGACAGGTGATAAAGATAAGCCTGTCAGGCAGCTGGAGGATTCCTCATTGCACTTGCGTGCACACACGCACACACGCACGCTCACACTTTCTGTCTTGCTGACAGATACAAGATGGGTGGTGCAAGTCAGAGAATAAGAACTGTGCTCATTTTCCCCCTCTCATGCTTCCTCCATCCATCACTTGACCCCTCTCCATCCTGTACCTCCATTGCAATTAGCAGATGAGCACCTTTTACTTGTTTTATGTAATTCCAGGAAAATGTACGGCAGCTGCACAGTCACTGAGTGCAGGGTTTTCGGCCAGAACTAATGAAGTCTCATGCCTATTGCAATTGGTCACGTTGCCATGGTGATGGCAAGACTACCATGGGGATCTGCCTTTGTTTCAAAGCTAAACTCAGTCGCTGATTTCCTCTCTCGGCCATGGTTGTTGTCAGTGTTGTAAGAGACTGAGATTGAGATACTAATGTATCTGTTTAACAATTGTGTTTTTTTTTGTTGCCAGGCAACATGAGCCAAGTGTTTGTATTGATTTTAATGACACACAAGATGGCTGATAGGAAGGAATTATGAGGATGCGTCTCCAGAGATGGCTGACGTGCACATTTGGCTTTTCTTTTCACATCATACAAGAATCTTTAGTGCTTGAAGAGATTCTTAAAGGTAAAAATACCCACTGAACGTCAATGGGTGACTGGTAGCTTTTTCAATATTGTTTACAAGCAGATATGTTAGAGTTGGGTGAAAAAAGAAATGGTCAAAATTTGGCCTCATTTCTCTGCTGTGAGAAAGAAAAGATCTCCTGACCTACACCAGTTGGCGGGTGGATTTCAGATGGGATTTCAAAAGGCAGCGTGGGCGTCAAAAGAAAAATCAATACAAGCCAGTATCATAAACCACCAGGTTCTAATCAATTATCATGAGAGCAAAAAGGGGCAACGACTGTTTCATTATTTTGGAAATTTTTTAAGCTCATTTTTTAAGTGCAAAAGTTGCTGTGAGCAGGCTGATCTGAATAAATGATCTATTTTGTTTAAGTGAGCTAAGACTTCTGTATAATTTATGAAAAAGCACATAAATACAGTAAGTGCAGATTAATGCATTTCAGTTCAAGCTAAGAACTACCTGAAAAATCTGTTCAGTGCTGTTATAAAAGCCGAGTCTCGTCTCTTTCATCAAGAAGATTTCTGGTAAAAACTGAAAGTAAGTCTCCTGTTGCCTGAATGTGATTATAGCTCAGGTAGTGCATCCTCAAGCAGGAGGCAAAGAAAGAAAAATGAACAGACAAATTAAAGCAGTGACAGCTGCAGAGTTGTGGTTTAGAGGATGTTGGCATGGGGGAGGAAGGGAACAGCGTGTAAATGAATTACTGTATGCTTAATTAACACAAAATCCTTTTGTCTTCGGGCTCTGACCGGGGCAATTTGTTAGTGTTCAGCTGAAAATGTGAGAACATGATTAATTAAGCATCTAAAATGAAAATGAGTAGAGAAAATAGTCCCTCTTTGACCTCAAAATGAGAACGTAGAAGCTTTTGGGCCTCAGTCCAAGAGGGTGGTGCAGTGGGTGGGGGTGTTCTCCAACTTGAGGGGCGAAGAAGGAAAGGACTGATAGTGTATTCACCTCTAAATGACTGAGACCAAAGGCCAGGCCATAACAGCTCTAATTACACTCTGGAAATTGCAGTCATTGTGCAGTAAATAAAAGAGGCAACAAGGTCAGAGGAATGTGTGACGAGGAGACGGAGATGGAGAGCAAGACTGCAGGGTTTCAGTACTGTACATGGGGTTCCCATAAATCTCATTTTCTTTCAATTATACACACACAAATTAAGGCAGGGTGATAAAAACCCTGTGAGTTGAATTTGAAATGATGAGAGGACCATTAGGAGGTCTGTGTTATATGGTCTGTGGGGGATATGAAACCGTGCAGTTATGAGCCAGCAAATAGACTCATCCCATTCAGAGCTCATTCACGCTGTGGCTTATCCAAAGCAGGCTATTTACAGCATGTCAAATGCCTGAAGGCACTTTGATTCCCTCTTGATGGGCCGGTTGGCTGGAAAGTGGATGTTAGAGAAGTTTGACAGATGCAAAAGGAAGATTGATGCTACCTCAAAGCTGCTTTGGAAGCTGCTTATTGGAGTGGGAGATAGCACTAGTTAAATCAGCCATCTTTGAAGCTGTGCAGTGACTGCAGGTGAACGGTGTGTATCATCCCTGTGTGTCTTTCAGAGAGAGAAAAAAGTGTGGAGCAGAAGGAGGGAATTAGCAAGTTGATATACGACTGTTTGGAGAATACCGTGAAAGTATATTTCAATCTGTTGCACCACACGAACATATTTCTGTTGGAAGGTTTAAACACCGTGCTGCTAATAATAATCTCATTCAGCTGCATCATCTTTATTCACCTTCATTAACTGTAAACACTTATACAAATGTTTAGAAATCTTTGTTTAAAAGCGGCAGCATCAACAATAATCAATGCCAGTGGATGCAGGCTCCGTGACGTGGATACAATGCCATCGCCCTTGCTGTAGAGGACAAGTGTAGAACAGGTATATGGAAGCTATTCTATGGGAAATGGGCTTGATGATCATGAGTACATATTAAAAAAAACATGTGAGAATTAGCATAAACTTCATCTTCCAGAAAAGTTTTCCACGGTAAGACAAACTGATCTCAATCCCTTGAGTTTTAGCATTTTGGCATGAAATAAAAAGGCTAATAAAGGATCTAATATTTACAACAGTTGCTATAATGAAATATTTAATGTGTTTTTAGGTTGTCATACACTCGGAGAACACACCTCCTGAGAAAGCTGTTTCACAGGTTCCCTGGTCAGATTGATCTGCGCTATCGGGTGAGATAGCCAGCACTGCCGGCCACATCTATTCACAGAATAAGTGCTTGGACAAGCTGTTCTTTCAGGGGCCAGCCAGGCAACAATAGGCCCTCTAATAGCTCCAGTTTGTCTCAGTTAAGAGCAACAACCTCCTCGTCTTTTTCTACTCTTACCTCACACCACTCGGCCTGTTGCTGCGTTGACCAAATAACTTCTCTGTTTCTCCGTTTGGCTTCTCGCTCAGTCAGTGATTGCTACATTATTTTTATCTTTTTCTCACTCGACCTCTGCAAGAAGAGAAAGCAAATCTACCCTACAAAATCTTAATCCCACGCTACATTTCTCAGAATGACCCTAAAGGTGGAGATTGGTTCATAAGTGGTGCAAAATGATAATTTCTCTCATTACATTTTGTCTAAAGTACATGAAGCCCAATGAGCTGCAGCTGGTTCGGCATTTTGTCTTGAATCTAATAATACACAAATGTAAGAAGGTATTACATGACAGTATAACAACACAGTATTAATCAGAGAGTAAATCATCATGGTTTTGGTTTTACAGCTCTGATATTTAACATCTGGTTTAGTTTATTTGAAATCAAGTTGTTTTAGGTTAGAAGCATGAAGTCAGTTCTAGAAAAACATTGAAACATGGCCCATTAGCACATGCCACAAAACTGAAAAGCTACACACCAATCAATCACCAAGACATGATCAATTATCCATCTATGAATGAAAAAACCAAACCTGAATTGATGAGACATCCTACAAAGGCCACAAAATCTCACACTGAAAATAATTAAATGCAAATATGCTTCAGCAGACTGAACATGAGCTGATTCAAAACATGTTTACAGTTTTCCTAAAGGAGTGAAGTAATAGGATTTATTATTGATCACCAGAGAGAACATGGGGACAAGGTCAGCATGGTGTCTAATTGTATGAGTGAAAACAGGATATGATTTCACACTGCAACTATCAAAAACAATAGCTGAGTATCACATGTGGATGACACATGCTTATGAAAAGAAAACATGGTGGATTTTTTTTCTTTCTTCACACTGTGAGATTTTCAAGGGGCTTGTTTTCAGTGTGGCGTGAAGTCGGTGAAAACTAGGACGCAGTACACCTGATACACAGAGGACGAAAAACAAACAAACCAATTAAATGATTCACAGTTCCAGAGAGGTCTAAGCAGCAGCAGTATCTCATGTTCTAATTTATATGATTTGGGTTTTTTTATGACAAAAGTCTTGAAAACATAAAAAATAAACTTTTTGTGTGAATTAAAGTGATGAACAAAGATTAAAACACCTTTATTAATATTCGTCCATCATATCTTTCTTTTCTGTCATAAACTCTGATTCACTTCTCCACCAGCTTTAAAAACAACATGCGACAAATACATCAACCTCATGAATAATGTCATGTGACTTTTACAGGAAACTCCCCCAAATCTGTAGATACAAACAACAGAACTCAAACTGCACATGCAGGATTATTTCCTCTCGCATCATTTTTCTTCCAGCAGAAACCTCTTGTGGCATGTGGAATGCAATAAATATTATTTAGACACAGGACGACAAACATAAATAAACTGGATGGACGAATCCCCCAAAGAATGTATATATATGGAAATATCTAGTCCACAACGAGGTTACGGGGGCTGTGCTGACTTCAAGGTCTAGTTCCTTGCACGGAGTTCTCACAAGCCCTGGTACATGTCCTAAAGAGATCTCATGGGTTCCCCCTTTCCACCCAGTCTGTGTAACATAGATTCACAGGCACCTGTCCGTCCCTTCAAGCTAGGAGATTTGACTGTTTTCCAAGAATAACACCAAGTTTTCTTTTTGATGAATGTAATATTTGGGATTTATCTTCTAATAAATGAACAAGAGTCATGGATTGTTGTGCCAAAACATTCGCAGAGAAAGTCAACAACTAGTGTTTAATATATTGTGTCAAATGCTGTCCTACTCCAACTGTTTCTAGATATAATAATTATAATAAAAATATTTATTCCCAAGTGTTTCTGCTAAAAGAGCTGCATGTATTTCCAGACATGTTGCACCTTCCAGAATGTATCAACAAACTAGTTCTTCATAAGACACAACATCTATTTATTAATACACACAGCAGGATGACACCACCATGACGCCTATTTCTGTGCATGATGTGACATCATATCCATTTGCTGTCTGACCCAGATGTCCTTCGAATGGACCAGGACCAGGTTTGTTATGCTGTCCCTATGAGAGAACATGTGACCTTAGGTCCAGTAATCTTAATCTGTTCCTTAAATACATTTTCTAATACATGATTTCTAAGCATTTATAGTCAGTATTTTCAAATAGAAACATTTTGAGATGTAATTGTAGATGTTTAGCTCTTCTTCCACCATCAGAATATGGTGCTAACTGAGTTAAGCTGTGGTGTGTCTGTTGTTTACATATGGATTACAGATTGGGCTTTTAATGGTGTCAACCTTTGATCTGGCTGATCTACTGACATGTCTCTATAAGCCGCTGTGTATTAGTGGATGAGATCAGGCTGCCTTCATCCCCTTTTAGCTCCTCAGTCGATATGCTAACAAAAACACAACTCAGCTCAGGTGTCACATACACAAACACACACAGTCATCCCTCGTGGGGATAATTTGGCCTTTTCCATCACTCCTCTGGTTTCTGACCTTGGCTGCAACACCGCGTTCCCTCCATTCACCTGTGGCTAAGCAGCAACTTGGCATCTGTTTGTGTGAAACGCAGCTGTGTGCATGAGCACAAACTGACCAAAAATAAGTCAACTTACATCTATAATGCCACTTACGCGCCCACACAGATACTTAAAGAAACCATCTACATGTGCATATTCAATAAGGACACTGACGCGTTTCGAACTTTATACATTTTATCTTTCCACTAAAGGCAGCAGCTGCAGTGATAATCATCTTGAAAAGCTCAGATTTTTCTTTACTTTCTCTCAAACTGTGCTTTGGAATGTTTCAACCTGGAACAAACCCAACTGTAATAATAAGAATAAATCCAATACATTTTCTATATGATAGTTAGAAAACATCACTGTGCTGAAAATCCTCCCCAAGAGGCCAAATCGTTTTCTGTTTGTGTTACATGCACTTTAACTTTCTTTATATTTATAAAGAATGTTCTGACCTTTCAAATACATAATTCATCTGGAAAAAAATGGCATAAAATAACATAGTGATTCTTGCCATCCAAAATCAGTTGCAGAGATGACCGTTAAACAAACATGCATTCAACACTCAGTGCAGCAGACTCACTAGTCACTGACTGTAATGAAGAAAATCCATCTAAAACTTGCTTATTCTATGTTTTGGGAAATGAGAGACCCTAAAGCAAGCTTTGTGCAATTTGCAGTTAATGGACTAGAACATGCAAAACTGCTGGCATGAGCTTTCAAATAACTTGATCACGCATAGGGTGCATGTTGTTTTGGTTAACCTCGTTCTCAAACTACTTGTGCAGAAGAAAAATAAGCCCTCAGTTTATCCTTTAGAGTAATTTAACTTCATGTAGCATCAATAAATTAGGAATACAAGGACCACCCACTGGGTTTGTCTAATTTAAACTGAAGGCCACTGAAGAAAGAGATCATTATCATGTTTCCCACGCATCCCCATATGGAGATTCTGCCTCAATGTTCTGAAATATTAAAACAAAATGTTATTTTTTTTAGAATAACAATATACATGTCTGCGATCCTGTGGGCATAACTGAGAACCTTAAAACTCTAAATTCTGCACAAACCTTCATTTTGACTGATATTCATGATAAGAGATGCAAACGTTTAGCTAGCAGGTCAGTTCTGATGCTGTTTTAACAGAAGTAACTGAATGCGTCGACGAATTAAACTCCTAAAAAGACTCCAACAGCAACAGATTTCCAAACAATGCAAACCTCAGCTCACTTAACAAAACAATCCCTTGAAAGAGGTTTGTTAAAATGATGGTCTAAACCCAGAAGCTTCTCTTTCACTTGATCTTTTGAGAGCCCGTTACGTTCTAATCCTAAATGTGGGCTCTGACATCCCTGATACCAGAATATGTGGGTGGAAAGGAACAAGTGAACAAAGGACAATGCAGCTTGTAATCCCGTTAAAGGATTATGGGCTCCACTACATGCACAAACACTCACAAACACACACACGTGTATGTTTTGTTTGGAAACATCCATTTCTGCCTGACGCTCGATTATTAACCCCTTCACTTGGGTTTAATAGTATTACATAAACAAACCCAAACTCCTGCGACCTTAGAATGACCTTAATCTTCAATTTTGGCAAAAAGAGCGAAATAAGTCAGAGGAATTTACTCATCTGAGACTGTAAAAGCAGAACGGGTCTTCCTTAACACAGTTTGAGCCTTTAGGCTACAGTCTGCACTTGTCTTGTAGATGATGTCAGACTTTTTATATGTTTAATCAAATTCTTGGTGAGATAGAACAGAAAAATCTGATTAAACCCTGAGCGCTTTCTGAAACATGATCACTGGACTTGGAAACAGGAGCTAAGGAGTTCAATTCTCTTTGTGACACAATTACATTGATTGTCACTACATCCGGGTTGCGATGAATAAAACGCTGTAGAAGATCAATTTTCTAATCTCTGTGATGCTAATGATCAGACTCCAGGCAAATACAGTTCAAAAGTGCAGGATGGAGCTCCAGAAGCTTCGGGCGTCACAAACGTTTCCTTTTGAAGAGCAGAAAAGGCTTTTTTAAAGGGAGAACCGTACGGTTGTGTGGGTAGTGACATCGCCAGAAGCAGTACTTCTAAAACTTCCAGTTAAAGTATAACTCCCATCAGCACCTCCGCCAATTACCAACTCAGTCTAGATGTTTCACAGTTTCCCCATGTTGTTACTGATGTTTAGATTGTGTTATACCCCAAAGTCATGAACTGCAACACATTGTAAATGTAGAAGTGAGTGTTCAGTGGGTGAGACGTGCTTACTCAAATCATCAGTGTGTTAAAAGGACAATTTATCAATATGGCAAAAATTACATCAATTTCTGAAGTAATAAATGGCTGTTTAGACAACACAGCTTTTTGCTTTACTTTGTTTTGAGATCATCCTTTTGGATGTTCTTTACTTACCCCTTAAAACATCCTTTTATCTTAAATTTTCTGTTTATTTGGTCTTTCCCAGAGAGATAGTGCAACAAAAATCCTGCACATATTAATCAAAGTACAGTTTTCTCTAAAAATAAAATAAAATATGTTTATAAACATCTATAATGAGCATGTTCTTACCTACAGATGTCAGTAACAGAGGGCATGAAGTGGTGCAGATGTCCCATTGGTTGCACAGGAAGCACATAGAAGAAAGAAATCAACAATTAGTATGTTTCTAAAAACTTCAGCATTTAAGGAAAATGTTTTATTTTTTTCGATCATTATTCATAATTAAATTGACATGAACGATTTAAATACAAGAAAATGTGGCTCATCATTATAAGTAAAACAATCACCACAAGCTCAAATCACTTTCTCTGCATTCATTTGGTTTTAATTTGTGTTTTTTTCTTCTCTGATTGTGTTGCTTCAATAAATATAGACACAAGTTTCCTTAAAATGGATGAAAACAATAGCAAAAACTGAGATGCTGAGCATCTATCAGCTTTTCTGATTCTGTAATTAACTCACCAAGAGACAAGACACTTGCACTATGTCATAATGATTATTATTCTAAATGTTGAAATTAAGTCACTAATTGAGTCAATGTTTTGAACATCCTAGAGAGAGAGAGAGATCCATATCCATGATACAGTTCACTCATTAAAGAACAGAGGGAGGAAAAATATAGATTTATAAGAGATTCCAAATAAAAATATGCTTTTACTTTGAAAGTATAGTGACAGGAAGCAATTCACAAAATACAATCATCAGAATGAAAGCATTTCGTTACAACAAGAGAGATTTAAGTAATAAGACAGAAATGTGTTTAAATGTGTTTAAAGAAGAAAATAAAAACCTTATAAAACTCTGGCTGGGAGTTTTTAAAAGCTGATTTATCACATTAACTGCAACAGAAATGAGTCACAACAAATACAAGATTTCTATGAGTCATGATGCTTCTTTAATGATCATGCTTAAAAACCTTTGAACGTAGCATTTGTTTAGGCAGCAGAGGCCTAGTTCAGGGTTAAAGGTCAACTTTTCCATATATGAGTATGGTCATTTAATAAATACCATCACAGTGTTTTCAGTTTCTTGAAAGAAACACTAACCTGTTCTGTATATTTGATTCAACCTTAAAAGATTATAATAATTATCATCCATCATGTGCTGCAGACAAAAGAATATAAAGATTAAATGCAGGTTTGATTCCTTCAGTAACAACCGCCACTACAGTCACTGATCCCTCATTTCCAGTCACCCAGAGCAAACCCACACGGAAAAAAGGAAGTAAAGTGTTGAAACGATGCTTCCTGTCAACTCTGACTCCAGATAGGATAAAGAAGAGGATGTAAGCCCCACTTCAAAGTACAGAGTAAAGGGTGCGAGCTTTACATTCACTTAATCTGACCTGTGGGCAATGCCTTAGCCACTCACTCTAATGTTAATCCTTTGACTGCTCTTCTCTGTGCAGTTCACAGATTCTGCTTGTCAATGGGAAACTGAACCCATGAGACATCTTCAGTTGGCTTGTTGTCATCTCGAAACGAAACCAAACAAAGCTTTTGCTCGTCTGTCTGAGATGTAATCAGGGTAAGAATTCACAGGAGGGTCTTCTTGTTGGAGGAAGATTGCCCATGAGATGTTCAGGTTTACAGGAATTGCAGACATTTCACATGATTCACAACACGGGTACTTTGTCCTAATAGCTAAGCGCTAAAAAAGACACTATAGAAATCCAGTGAAGAAAGTCTGGCTGTACTGACCTCACTAACGTCAGTGTTCTTCTTCCCTTCTTCTATCTTTAACTGGTTTTGGCTCCAAAAAAACAAATGTCAGAAAATGATCCAAGAATCAAATAAATACAATGTTTACAGTTAGTAAAAATGCAAACAATGAGTCTGTTTTGTGTTACACTAGACTTTAAGACAGAGTATAAAATTTAATCAACAGTAAGGTTCTCCTTCACATGTCCCATGTCTGCAATTAAAACTTCCGATCTAGTATAAAATGTCAGCAGGTGATCCAAACATTGAGTCTTTTTGAACTTCAAATTTTAACAGCATGAAGAATTTCCCTGGATTTCTTGAGGGGTGGACAACAATCAGTCAGGGAGGGAAACTGAAAATTTAACACAATCCTCACAATCATCAGAGAACCAGATGGGTGTGTTTTCAGCCCCCTGCTGATTGGCTGCATCATCACCTATAGCTCCTACAGGATTGTGAAATTTGCAGAGAACCCTGCAGTTCTGGGTCTCATTTCCAACAAGAATGAATCAGCCCCCAAGAAATAGAGTACTTTTTCACCTAGAGCCAGGAGAACTGGTTACTCCTAAAGAAGCTGGCCGTGGACTTCAAAAAACACCAGATCATCTACATCAACGTTGTACCTGTGGAAATGGTAAGAAGCTCCAAGCATCACCTACACATAGAAGTCTCTGGTCTGTACAGTGAGGTAATAACTTCATCACCAGAGGCAGCTGTGAAGATTTCAGGTCTTGAATGCAAACCTTAATACTTTCTACACTGCTGCTGTTAACAGCATGCTGTCCACAACTCTCACCTCAGGGTTCAGGGGCTGAACGTAGAAGGATCTGAAAGCCCTAGAGATTGTGATCAAAGCAGCTGAGCACAGCCTCATATCAGGCATCACTACAGGACATCTACGTCAAACACCGGAAGACCACAGCAATTAAAATCATTAGACACTCTTCTGACCCCAGTAATTTTCTCTTCCACCTACTGAAATCACACAAATGGTTCCAGCGCTGATAACCAGGACCAAGAGAACCAAAAGGAGCTTCTTTGTTTAAGCTTTAAAAATTCTTTATCAGGACAAACACTACATCAGACTGATACTAGCTTCATATTATGCTATTTGTCTCCTGCAGAGGTTTTTGTTGTTGTAATTCCCTATTATTATATTGACAAGATGATCAATATTTACTGTGTTAACACAGATTTTAATTGTTCAGTTTGACTGAAATCATTCTGATTAGAGCTTCAGTTAAAGCTTATGGATTTAAATAGCTGCAAGAATGTCATTAAAACAAATTTGTCATTAAACAATTTGCTTGCACCTCTTATTTTTGGTAAAAAAAACAAACAATCTAGTAGAAGGATATAGATGTAGTGAAACACAGTGTTGACAAACAGTTTTAGTTCCTGATGGATTTTTTTTTTTTTTTTAATGAAGCATGAAACTAATCAGCAGGTCTATAAACAGGTGGTGAGTCGGAGTGAAGGATTCAATTCTCTTTGTGCTGCTTCTTTTAGGGAAATACCAAAAACTCATGGATAAAAGCCCAAGGGGGGAAGGGGAGTGGGGGGGGGGGTTGAACCACTGACAGGAGAGTTGTTCTTTGTGAAATTATATGGGGCAAAAAAACCCTTTGAAGAGGTGTTCAAAAGCAACTTCCAGCAGAAATCACCACTTTTGGAAGGTTTTCTATAATTATGGACGGGACTCAAAATATTTTATTCAGAAGATAAACACTTTGGTTTGGTAAACTTGATCTAAAAGATGCAATAAAATGACTGTAGATGTATATTATTAATCTCTTTTCCCACTGCAGCCCTGTAACATCCCACAAGAGCTCCGGTTGTAGAGACGCTATTAACTGCTACAATTTACCACTTGTCAAAGTCAGTCAGACCCACGGACTTGATCTCTTTTTCTTCCTCCAACACATTAATTTCAAGGACAGAATCTTCACTTCCTCCCAAATAGAACCGGCTCTCCAACACGTACCACTTCAACAAGATAATCAATGTTTTTGACTTCTCCTGTCAGTGGACATGTCATGTCTGATAAGTGTCTACATATGGAGTTTATTTTTCAGAAATAAGGCACTATGTAGGAAGAACACGCAATGAAGGGTGTCATGGCAAAAAAAAAAAAAAAAAAAATTAGCCTCTTATTTTTTGGGGTTTTATCTATAAGGTCATAATTCAATAATGAGATCGTTGGCAGGATTAGATTTAAATGTAACTTTACGTTTACTAAAAAACAACAAATTCATACATAACATTCTTTTTAAAATAAAAATTAAGACAGAAAGGGGAAGTTATGTGTGGAACCTAAGTCCCTCCATGATTCAGCAGCTTGTGGAAACACATTTAGTTTTTCTGAATGACCTTCTCAGTTTCTCACATCACTGTGGAGGAATTTTGACCCTCTTCTTTACAACATGTCTTCAGTTCATTGATGTTTGTAGTTATTCTTTTATAAACAGTCCCACCACAACATTTCAGTCAGTATGAGGTCTGAACTTTCACTAGATGATTGAGACTCCATGATTCTTCTCTTTTCATACATTCTGTTGTAGCGTTTCTGATTGGATCACTGACCTTGTTGCATGACCCATTTTGCTTCACATGGCTTGTTGATTGACTCAGTAAATGCATGGTGCCCAGGAACCGTGGCAGCAAAACAAGCCCATAATCATCACACCTTCACCACCATACTGACTACTAATGTGACCAAAGAGGCTTTGCTTTCTCTTCCAAAAAGCCATACTTGTTCAGTCTTCCAGTAGTAGTTCAGTCTGGGATGTCCACTACTGGAATAACTGGAGGCTGTTTTAAATATTTTCCAATCATTATATATTTTCACCGAATAAAGAGCTTATATTTGTTTCAAAATTGACTTTTTAACCTTTTCCAGATTGACAGTGAACAACTGTCCTTCCTCATTGGCACATGCTGATGCTACATTTCCTGTTAAATCATATGAAAGCATCAAAGGTTGAGTTAGTTTTTCACAAATAGGTTTTTAAATATTGAATGAATGTATTTCAAATAAATAGCACCGAGGAATCTTAAGGTCAAATTTAAATGTAAATACATTTACTTTTTTCTAAATACTTTTGGGGCGGCCGTGGTTGAAAGGGGAAGGAGGTTGTCCTCGGATCGAGAGGTTGGAGGTTCGATCCCCGACCCAAACAAGCCATGTGTTGATGCATCCTTGGGCAAGATGCTGAACCCCAAACTGCCTCCCGGGCGCCATGACACAGGCAGCCTTCTGCTCCCTCGGGATGGGTTAAATGCAGAAGTGAATTTCTCCATTGTGAGATGCATAAAGTTGAATTATTATTATTATTATAGAACCTGTTAAAGGTCAGATAACCTTTTTATTATGCTTTGATATGTAAAACACAAGAATTAAAACAGGCTGTACTTTTTTTTACACTAGGAAGAAGAAATAATTGGAACCCAACGGCAAACAGACTCACCTAGTTAAATACAACAGGAATAGTCACTGTTTGAAAAAAACAAAACAGAAATAATGAAGTACTTTGCTTCACAGTGTTTGCTTTAATCAGAAACAAATAAAAGTACACACTCCAGGTGAGTCACACCGTGGTGTTTCCATCCAAAATCAAATAGAAAGAATGAATCATTGAATGGTTTGCAGGAAAAGAGCCACAATTTAGCAACATTTCTTTTTGAAAGAACAGAAAGAAAAAGTTTCATTTTTCACACAAACATCAAAAGCTATTTTGGAATGTTTGTGTCAAATATGTGAGAATTCATTACATTTAAAAACATCCCTCGAACAAGGTTCTTCTCAGCAGTATCCAAACCAGCTCAGCCGATAGGCTACATGGAAAAACCCCATGCTGAGATGTCGCCATGCTCCAGCAGTCTATTTGGATGTAATCCCTAACCAACTCAGCTGCACCACTTCTGCTCAGACATGAATGTTTAATAATTTCACAGCAGCTTTAAGGCATAATATTTTACTGTATGATTTACAGAACTTCAAATGGCCTAAATTTGTGAAAAATGTTGCTTTTCTTGGCATGGGTTTGACAACTGGAGTAGTCCCGATCATTTTGTCTTGATCTCCAACCTACATGGACACTATCACTGCAAAGCACACACAGTGTTCATATAACCTGACATTAGCTGGTAACATTTATCTAGAATTAAACTGCTAGTTTGAGCTGCTGTGACGACCTCATAGACATCAGAGAAACAGCACCTCAGTAAAATTTTAACATTTAGCCGCACACGCTAAAATACCTAATTTCTCCACACTCTGATGCACAGAATCACTCCATTAGTGTCAGTAGTACAATTTGTTTAATGAGTTTACATGAATGTAGAAGAACAATGATCCATGTGGAGAGAGTACAATAGAAGCTACACAAATATTTCTCCCTCTTTAGCCTCTCTGTTAGTGTTTCTAGTCCAAGAGATGTTCAGTAAAACAGCTCATTGCTGATAAAAGTACAAGTGAAAGGGGGGGTGCTTGCTGTGGCGTTTTGTTTTTAAACAGGAGAGCTAAAAGCAGCTAATGAGATAGCAGTCAGCTGCTGTGTTGTTTGCAGGCTTTGGCAGTATGACACCTAATAAAAATTGCAGAGGTGTGAGGTGCAGATGATGGGGTGTGAGGTGTGAAATGGACAGCTCTATATACAAAATGCAGCCAGTCTGTACAGAAAGGATGCAGCAGTTTGCTGTTGAGAGTGTCGATGATGGTTGACCAATAAAGTGAACTGACATTAAATGTTCCAGAAAATTGTCATGGTACAGAGAGCAGGAAGTAAATGGACACGTGTCCTGGAGAAGGTGTTATTATCAGCCTGAAATAGACCATCAGCCAGAGTATTTTCAACCACTTTAAGCCTCATACATGAAACTACAGCAAGAAAAATGAGTTTTATTTAATTTAATAATTACATATTCATGTATTACTATATAGTAATAAACATAACAACTTGATATTTACCACCTACATATCTAGAGTATTTTAGGTCTGAAACTGTGGCACAAAACCTGGAGCCCTCACGTGGACCCGGAGCCCTCACGTGGCCCTGGACCCCTCACATAGACCTGGACCCCTCACATAGACCTGGACCCCTCACATAGACCTGGAGCACTCACATAGACCTGGAGCACTCACATAGACCTGGAGCACTCACATAGGCCTGGAGCCTTCATGTGGACCTGGAGCCCTCACGTGGACCCGGAGCCCTCACGTGGACCCGGAGCCCTCACGTGGACCCGGAGCCCTCACGTGGACCCGGAGCCCTCACGTGGACCAGGAGCACTCACGTGGCCCTGGACCCCTCACATAGACCTGGAGAACTCACATAGGCCTGGAGCCTTCACGTGGACCTGGAGCCCTCACGTGGACCCGGAGCCCTCACGTGGCCCTGGAGCCCTCACGTGGACCTGGACCCCTCACATAGACCTGGAGAACTCACATAGACCTGGAGAACTCACATAGGCCTGGAGCCTTCACGTGGACCTGGAGCCCTCACGTGGACCAGGAGCACTCACGTGGCCCTGGACCCCTCACATAGACCTGGAGAACTCACATAGACCTGGAGAACTCACATAGGCCTGGAGCCTTCACGTGGACCTGGAGCCCTCACGTGGACCTGGAGCCCTCACGTGGACCTGGAGCCCTCACGTGGACCTGATCCCCTCACGTAGACCTGGACCCCTCACATGGACCTGGGGCCCTCACAAGGACCTGGACCCCTCACGTAGACCTGGACCCCTCACATAGACCTGGACCCCTCATTTTCTTGGTTTTACATGCTTTATAATTCCCATTTAATACTAACACTACAAGCTAATACAATCTGCCTGCAACATTTACTGGCTGCAACACGAGTTACATTTAACAGTAGTAGCTAGTAACTGGTAACAGTAACTATAGTAACAGTGATATTTTTTCATACTCATTAACAATTGAGGATGTTTTTACCTTAAATTGCTATTTATTAAATGATAAAAAATCCTTGTATTATGCTAATAATACTTGGCAATAAAGCTGAAGTCTGATATTGAGAGAGAGAAAAATGTCACAAACAACAAAGACAGCAGAACTTATAGGACTGAAGAGAAGGTCCAGTCTGGGCCTGCTTTGCATTTTTATATACAGATGAACTTTCATTCTTTATTTCTCTTTAATTTATCACCTGAGCACATCACGCCCCCCTGTGAGCTGCCATTCTTTAAACTCTGCAGCAGCCGCCTCGTCTTTCTGTGGATTCTGATCTTTTCTAAGCAGGTAACGTGCTCTGCAGCCTCACTCCCCCGGAAAGCAGTCTCATTAGAAACAAACAATGACATTTCCTTACCATGGACCTGGCATTTGCTTTGATGGATTTATTGACATTTGGTGCTTTTTCCCCCCACAGGTTGCTGCAGCTCTTTAAGTGACCATCCACAGGTGTGACCCTCGCTCAATTCTTTCAGTGCTCCATGTCCCCTTCGCCTGATCTGTGTGCCTGTTTGTTCTGATGAGCTGAAATGTTGGGAGGCATCAGCATGCAGGAAGGATGTTCCTGTGCCACTGTTTGCATACAGAGAAGCATCTGCTCTTGCTTCTGCAGCTGTGTAGACTTACTGATGTTTGAAAACAAAGCACTCGTATCTTGATTGTTGCTTGAGTATAAAGTCATAATGAAAGCTGTATATCAGAAAATCCACCAGGCTGCAGAGTAATGTTCTCTGAATCTAATGGCTTCTAAAACATAAAACATAGAGTCTGTTAATTAGTTTTCTTGCTCTGTGACTTAAATAAAGAGACACAAGGGGAAGATCTGAAGAACTGAAAATGTAGAAAAATTAGTCGACCTCCATCTATCAGGTTTGTGTAGTCTCTCCTCTCCGCGTGTGAGTGAGTGTGTAAAATCTGAACACAGTGGGGGTTGGTCTTTGGGAGGAGAGATGGCCCTAAAAAGGAGCTGCTGGCAAAGATATACATGCACATACACATGCAAAACATCTCGTATCAGTGCTGCTGTCTCACCTCGTTCGGCTCCTCGCTGCCTTCTGTCTCTCTTTATTTGGCAGCAGCGCCATGAATCGCTCCCTGTGTAAAACTTCTCATCACACGCTGCTGCTGGCTTTTATTTCCAGCTCTATGGCCCAAATTAGACCAACACCTGGTTGTTTTACAACATTGACCACTATTTTTTACAATGCAGTATTTCTTCCATCAGGCCACCAACAAGTTATTGGAAAGGAAGTTTCTATTTTAGACCTCAGTGCTCAGGAAACTGCTAGCTTGCAGTGTTTAAAACCAAAAAAGAAAAACTTTATAACTCACTGAATAAAAAAATCTCTGAATTATTAAGAAAACACTAACTGAATCTGATATAAAAACAATATCAGCTGTGATAAATGGTTCCTCTGTTCTGGTTTTATGATCCAACCTGTCCTGCATCCTTTCAGCAATTATCTAAACATCATGGAGTTAAAGCAACATGATCTTCTCTGATATACACTAAAAATATATTTTAAAAATGTCCCAGAACTTTACCAGATCCAAGTGTAAATATTTGTATAATTTCTAATTGCTTTGCATGTTGTTCTCCTGAAAGAGTTTTACATGTTCAGTTCTCTTGCACAGCTGGAAACCTAATAACTCTACAACACTAAAAGATATCTGAAGGTTGAAGGAGACTGTAATGATTTACCTCTGTGGTCCATCAAAAGAACAACCAGTGCCTGGAGTGTGAAAGACCATCGTTCTGCTATAGAAATACTAGAATAAACTACAAAAAGGAAAAAATTGACAAAGACTGGTAATAAAAAAAGAAGGTACAGACATTTTTGTGAATTATAGGACTACAAATCAGGCAATCTTGCCCAAAAGATGAAGGAAAATCAAAGACAAAAAGCACACAGAAGCAGCTGAATAATTGATGCGGGAGGGGAAATTAAACTAACGGCAGGAGAGACAAACAAGGAAGTAGGAGGAAAGTTGTGGGTGAGAGCTGAGTCCAAGTTAAAAATAGAAATGGGCCAGAGAAAATCATCTTTCTCCATCCTTGGAGCCGCCTTTTCAATGATAAGATGTAAATCTGTCAAAACATCACATCTCCATCTTCTTTGTTCATCATCCTCTTCCCTTTTTCCTAATTTCATCCATAATTTCCTCCGCTACTCAAATTTAATACAACTTAATGTCTTTACTGCTCGCTGTACCCTTTTGCTCATTATCTGCCTCGTTTTGATTTCTTTTTCTGTCTCCAATTTATTTTTTGCAAGCTGCTATTGGTTTGTATCGGTTTGTTTATTATATGTTTTATAATGCTCCTTTAGCATCTTCTAGCTTCCATCCATAACATCTGCGTTTAGGGTTCAGTTGAATCACTTTCATTGATTGATTTGTGCCTCAACAACATTTTGTGCAAAAACAGACAAAAAATACCAATAAATGATCAATATTATAATTTTGTCCCTACTGTGGTGGATAAAATGTCCAGATTTATGACATAGTGAGTTTTACTCTCATTCTGCTGTCCTGGATTTTAATCTGCTTTCATCCCAATATATTTCTCCACTGTCATAAAACCTGTTTCTGAGTCATTCTAACATTCGGACCCCCTGCTGCTGCTGCTGCTTAAGACAACAGGGAATAATTCTTCCATCAGCTTCCTGTTTCCTCTGCTGGAGGCGTCTCTGTTTCAGGGGAGGATTGTCTTTATCCCTGACCGCTTTGGCCCAGAATCAGCAGAGGGAGGCTGCATTTGTCCTCATAAATTAACACAATAATTATTACATGGAAATAAATTTGAATTAATCCAACAGAAAATTCAGCTTAATGCAGGTTTATCAGCAGCAGATCTTAAACACCTGCTAATAATAGATGCTTTTCATCTGGGGACAAAAATTCCTACATGAAGTCCAAATCTTATTTCATAAAGCTTTAAGAGCTTCTGCTTACAAACCCTGGCTTCTCTTTCTCTCCCCTTTAGGGGAGTGAATACTTGCTCTCAGGGGGAGGACAGGTTTTCCTTTCAGTTGAACTGCTGGATTGTATTTATCTTGTCATTGGAGATGGACGGGGGATTTATTTAAGGTGTTAAGGATGATAGAAAAGATGGAGGTTGGTGGTTGTTAAGGAAAGTCGTCTCATGACCACCTCATAAACACCCAGATGGGATGTTCACACTTTGGAGGGGCCATTTAATATATTTTATGTTGACTGGTTTCAGAAAAAGCATCCAACTGTGTACGGTTGCTTCAGTCACCCGTTCAACATCCGCCCAGTTCAGGAGGAGGTTTTTTGGGGCTTCAAGTCATTTTAAAATGATTTTCTCTGATTTTGTTATTTACTTGATTTCTAACATTAAGATTAAGACTGTGAGTTTCTGCCTTTTTGATGTATATGATAAACCGGGCAGCATTCCAGCCTTGCTACACACTCCATGACCCACAAGACCCATCAGAACCTGGCTGGGTCCATGAATGTGTAATTATCTTTGTGCTTAAATACATTTTGAGTTATTTTCAGGATCCTTAAAGGAGAACGCAGGTTTTTTGCAATTGGGGCCTTATTTATTCTGTGAGATGTGTTTTACTCGTCATCAGTGGTACTTTTTTGCGATTCGGATTCGTCTCGGAGACTTTTGATTCACACGGCAAACACCTAAACGCCAATAAACGAGAGTCAGTTGGACCTGCGTTCGCCGACCCTAAATCGGTTTAAAATCAGTTCAAATCCATTATTTTTTAATTTGGCTATTTAGATACTCTATTGTTTATTCCGTTCCAGTGGCTTCTTGAATCCTGCACTCATAGAAATGATATGGGGGCCCAACTGACTCTCGTTTATTGGCGTTTAGGTGTTATCCGTGTGAATCAAAAATCTCCGAGACGAATCCGAATCGCAAAAAAGTACCACTGATGACGAGTAAAACACATCTCACAGAATAAATAAGGCCTCAATTGCAAAAAACAGGCGTTCTCCTTTAAGATGACCTGCTGTGCCCTCACCAAGCTACCCACCATGTTGGTCCCTGAACTGGAACAGCTCTCAGTCTGAGTCAGGATGCAGGTACACGCTAGAAGATCATGACAAGATGGCAGCTGCCCAAGTTTGACTGGGTCTAGGTGTGTTTGATAAACATCTGTTTACTCAGATGGTCTTCTGGGGGTCCCAATTCTATCTAAATCTATTCCCTTTTGCCTAATTTTAAACTTAAGCCTTTATGTTGAGATGTGCGTGCACCTCAGAGTTCACTCCATCCACAGGAGGAATTCAGATCTCAGACACAGAAGAAACAAAGTAGAGCAGCATCTTTGGGAAAAATGTGGGAGACATTCTGATGTTTCTAACTTTGTCTCTGATAATCTGATTTCTTTATCAGACCAGCAGGTGCTTTCAAACCCTCAACAAGTTTTTTTGTTTAAACTTTTTTTAGGACTTTATATCAACAATAAGCACAGTTTAAACTCTGCTTGAAAAACGTAAAACCAATTAAAACAAAACAAAAACCTTCAGCATTAACTTTTCCTTCTGTTGAGGCGTTTTAACAGAAAAACTAGAAAGCTGCATACTGGCAGCTTAAAATCATGTGAGCATCATATAAGGTAAATGTACTTTTTTATGTTTCGGTTTACATAAGAATCTTTATATGAAGTTGGAACATGAGTAGTACATCAACTTTTCTGCCGTAAAGCACAGCAGGTTCACAAAGTAGTAATAGGGCAATGTATTTTCCTCTCTGCAGGACAGACAAACACAGATAACAATTTCACAGCAAGTTAAACGAGCACAATATAGAAACCAGAGCGGAGAACGTCGGCTTACAATCAAAAAGCAGCCAGGATAAAACTCAAAGGGCTGTTGAGCTGAAATCCAATATAGCTTCACTCCACCGTCTGCATTTGTTGATGTTGCCCCAATCTCGTCAAGTGCTGGTGTCAATGATGGGGTCACAGATGCCCAGACAAGCTGCAGGTTATTCTGGGCTTTCCACCAATCAGCTGTACAACACTTTGACCTCTTCTATTGTCGAGGCCTGGTGGGTATCGATCAGACCACCTGCTGCTCCAGGTGTCCTTTTTCCTCCTCCATTGAGTCATCAGACCCCCAGACAGCAGTCACAGTGAAAATTGGCCTCTGCAGTCTCTGGCTGCAGGTGGGCATCCCTTTGCTGTGGTATTTCCACCCTACATATCTCACTTTCGACACCACCCCCCCTTGATTGTTTTGTGTGCGCTGACGATTGCAAACACTATTATTTTCTGATGTGTGTGCAGCAGCTGCAGAAGTCAACAAAAGAATTTCAGTCAGCAAACATGGAGATGGAAGAAACGGTTGACGTTCAGCACTGAAACAGGCATCATTAGGAAAATGGAAACTTTCTGCTTTCTATACAAGCTGAATGTCTAAAAGACTAAACAATGAAACGTCAGACTGGGTCATTGTCTTCTTGCTACTGTTTTACTACAAGATTGAACTTTAATCTGTATTTTATTCTGGTTTTTAAACCATTTTAAACAGATATAACTGTCGCCATTTTCATTTTGCCTTTGAGAGCAAATTAATGCAATAATCCTATTCAGAAATATATCTTCAGCTCAGGCAAAAAGAAATTACATTCAGAATAATTTATTCTCCTTTTTTGATCTGAATATGAAGTGCATGACTTTCAGAGAACCCAGCTGAGACCACTGACATTCAGAAGAAAAGGAAAACAGTATTGATTTTTAAAGGATAATCTGGTGATATTTGCATGTTTTTCTCATTGTATCTAAATCCCACAAACAGACTGAAGTGAACAATGAAGTATTATCCCAGAGCCTGATATATAGCAGCTTAGTCCTCCTAACTACATCCTGCTATTGTTGTTCTAATATGTAGCAGGAGAAAAGATTTCTGACCCTATTTTTATAGAGCTAATTCTTTGTTGGGTTTGCTTCTTCCATGACAATTTATGGCTCTAAATATATTTATTTATTTTATTATTGGTAGCTCTATCCTTTAAAAGTGCCAAGTGATATTTTTGGTTTGGTTCTGCTATTATAATGAAAAAACAAACAAACACGTAGAATGTTAACACATGGCAATTTTAAGTCTTTTTGCAGCACACCTGATATCTGAATCTAAATAGAAATAAAAACTAATTAGTCGTCAGAATTTTGTTAAAGGTCTTTGATTTAAGGTTTATTGCTCAAGTCTGTCTCCAGGGTGATGTTGCTATAATCAAGTGTAAAACACAGTTTCAAACCCAACAGACTTTGTTAAGAAAAGTCAAACCCTAGAACCCAACACGCTGACCTCAGCATCGTTTTTAATTTACTTTAGGAGATTTTTTAGGAGTTGAACATCCTTTTGCTTTTATCAGTTGGAATAAAGCAGGAGCATTTAAAAAATAACACCAGATTAAAATATAAATCCCAAAGACTCATACTGTCCTAACTTACCACAGATTAACACTATTAGAATCACTGGTTCCCACGATCAACAAAAACTTTCAAGTACGCAAGAAACAATACAATCCACCATGACGTTTCCAGATACCTTCACATGTAAGTAAAACATGCCTAAACTGTGTAAGTGTAAGTAATCATGTTTTCATTCTTTTACTTATGCTTTTGTTTCATGTAAAGCACTTTGAATTGTCCTGTACAATTGTGCTATACAAATAAACTTGCCTTGCCTTGCCTTAAGTGCTACACATGTAGCACTAGCATCATGAACTCTGCTCAGTACAACCAAAAAAACTCCATCAGTCCTTATTCCTTGAATAACATCTGCGTTAACATCAGCTGTGGAATAACAGACTGTGTTTAATGAGCAGCTGTTCTATTGAAAATAAAACAGAAGGGCATTAATGTATGTGTTCACAGCACAGCCAAATAAACTGGCTTTTTTTATTTTTGCAAAATTACCTGTTTGCATTGACCTTTTGCATAAACCACAGTTTCATCATCCCTTCTGTATTTTAACTGATATCTTTACATAAAATTAAAAGTCTAATGCCAAATTAGCATTTAGATATTTTAACTGCAACTGATGAATCTGTGATTTTTGGAAGGGCATACAAAATGAGCCTTTCATTATACACGTCTCACTTGCGCCTCATTGTCGTCCCAGGTTAAACTAGAAGATACGTGACATTGTACGTCCACCGAAAGCTAATCATTTCTTTGTAGGCAGAGTGTTAGAGGATGTAATTACATTGTACAAAGCTAGTCATGTTTTAACAATGACAGAAGCTTTTAATTTTCCTTGTGGATTCAATACTTCAGCTGATTCGGGTGCTGCAAATGTGCCCTATTGTTCCATATACTGAGAAATTTATAGTGCTGCTCAAAGAATCATCTGAAAGGCAAAACTGCATTTTTTTTTTAACCATCTGACACTTCAGTTTTACAGTTCCAATTCTGAGCCAGTATGTTGTCTATTTTTTCTCAAAAGCACTCCCTGCAGACATCCTTTTCTTCATCTTACTATGTTACTACCTGGGAGTGTCATCAGTGCAACAAATATTCGATAAGTCTACAAAAACTCTAATAAAAGAGAAAAAAAATAGTCGGGTGGGACAACGGGAGTATCTGACTAGAATCAGGATTGAGCCCTAGTGAGAATATGAGCTTTGGCAGTAATTTTGCAGAAGCACAGCTCAAAGTACAATGCCTCCACCTACACCCTGCCTGCAAAATGAATTGCATCTGCAGGCTATTATGACAAAGAAAAAAAGAGAAGAAAAGTAGAAACAGAAAAGGAGAGGGAATGCAAAGGGCGAGGAGAGCGCGTGGGTGAGAAGTCTGTCACAAAGAGGGAATAACAAAAGAAAAGCCTAAGATGGTTAAAAATGAGAGATTCTTTGCTTTATTTCGAAGTTCAGTCCTACAGGTGCTTCTGCTCCTGATGGAAAAACTAACGTGTAGAATCCCTTCGTTTGCCACCGAGCTGCTCTCCATTTATTCATTTACCTTTCCGGTGCTTTGTCTCATTCTATTCCACACAAATCCATTAACAAACATGCACACACATGCTTACATGTGCTTGTTGCTCTTTAGTGGGGTTTCAGCCTTAATCCTTCTTTCCTTAATGCGTGTTTTCCACTATAAGAGCATCTGGTACCTGATTCTACTGGCTCCAATATCCCCTGTAGATATTGCAGCTAATCCCAGCTGAAAGAGGGAAAAAAGTGAAGCAGCGAAGAGAAGAATCACACAGAGCAAAGCCAAGAAGGGCCAAGTGCTACCACCAGCTAGGAAAATAAATAAAACAGGAAGAGAGAAGCAGATATTTTTGAAAAGTCTTTGGCTGCTGATACCTTTCTAATGCCCCGGCAATCCTGCTTGATTTGTAGTACAAAGTCCCTGTGGACACCAGCACTCTGTTGCAGAAAAAATCCACAGTATTTACTGTCCAATTTGGGTTTCAAACATCTGCCTTAGAAAGTCCTTATTACCTGTGCTGTGCCTTCTCAGTGTCCTCCAGGATCCCAGATGTGTTTTATTCATTTAGCCTTTTCAGATTTTGACAGAAAAATGTCCATGTTGCATTTTTCTATCACTGAAACAATATGCTGATTCGTATCATAGCTTTTTATTTGTTAGACCTTTTCAAACCTAATAAACCCGGTTTATTCACTGAAGAAAAGATCTGATGTTGTTTGATCCGATACAAACGTCCAACTTAACATGAGAGAAGCAAAAACCACTCAGCAGCTTCTTACAGGATCATCACATGCAACAAGACATCGTTCAACATTTAATACCAGGTCTCATTCAGACAGTCTAGATTAATAATTCAAATAAAAAAGTCGGGCAATTCTTAACTGACAACAAAAACAAAACTAGAAGGTGCATCTAGTTTGGACTTTAGAATTCTTAAATAAAAATGGAAAATATGGAAATATTAGTGTACGGCTCAGTGAGACTGTGAACTCTGACCCTGTTGGTCTCACTGTGACATGAAACAGTTTAAAGACTTTCCACCATCATTTGTCTACAATCTGAACAGGTTCAACATGTCTCTCCTTTCACAGCTGAAATGTAATGCATGCAAAAGGATTAAGGCAAAGAACAAAACTATCACCATGTTCAGATACTGATTCAGAGAAACCTAAACAGTGCAAGTAAACAAAAACCCTGAAACAGTTTGAAATGTTTTCCAAATTCACTTTGACCTCTCTGGGTTTGGTCTGGTTGGGGAAGTGATTCATGTTTAACAGAAGGTCTTCTTATTACATTTCCAAAGATATTTAGTTTTATTGGTTAAAAGATAACTAAAAAATCTGAACTTTTTAGAACTCAGTGAATGCACCACAGTTAAATGATTAATTCACATGAGCAACATTCAGCATGACCCATAAATGTAACTCTTCACTAAACCATATAGGAGTTGCTCTAGCCTCTAGTTCTTGACTAAGATCAGGTGCTTTTGATGTCAAAGCAGAAAAAACCTGAACTGGATCCAAATCATTAGTCAAATAAAGGAGCGATAAATAGATCTGATCATATCTTTTCTGTCAGTTTTGGGTGAATCTCAAGGTGAACTGTGTAAGATGACTTTAACTTCAATAATTCAGAAGACAAAACAAATGAAAAAAACAGAAATTAAATCTGTTCTACAAGTAACAGTACAGTAAACATTTATCCTAAGTGAGAGATGGTGCAGAGTTAATCACAATGATAACTTCAAATAGAAATAGAGGCATTCAAATACCTTAATATTTATCATATGGATGGTTCAAAACATTGAATCTTGTTTACGCAGTAATCCTTCTTTCTACATCAGGACAAACAACTTTATTTTCACTGAAATTCTAAACGGAGCCTCCTTCAAGGTGACAAATGAATCGGGTGTCTCGAGCGGCTGCAGCAGCCGGGAGACATGAAAAAGATGCAAACCAGACATTGATCCTGATCTTTAGTTTACCTGATTCTACTTCTGCATGTGTCTTTGTGCTTTCAGCTTGGATTTAAATTAAAAAGCATTTTTTTTCCTGGGACATTAAGCAAACATGGTGCTCATATTTTATAAGACAGTCATATTAATATGCTACTGTATCATGTGTATCACTTCCCACCTCGTTTCCTCCAAGTGCTTGAGTCATTTGTGTATCTGTCTGTTTCATATCTTTTCATTCAATAAACCCAGAAATAGAGACAGAATCAGCTGAAGTAAATGTGGAGTTCATGTTTCTGGCTCTGCTCAAGAATACTGGCAGAACTGTGTCGTTTTCTGGCTCACGCAGAAACAAACACACTCACTGAAACATGCACACATTCACACTTCAAATATACACAAGCACGTGGATCAAACGATGATCTATTGCTTGAATGATCAAAAAAAAAAAAGAAAAACCTCAGGATTACAAACATGGCAGTGTGAAAAGTGGCAGAGGGAGACCAAAGCCGTCTCTGCTCTGTGGCTAAAAACGGTCTCAGTTGGCAGAAACCTTTTCTCCCAGATCAGTCTCTATGTGCTATTGATTTATGTTTTTACTTTGCGCCAGCGAAGCCTCAGAAAGTGGAAATGTTTAAAAGAATTCTGGTTGACTGTGCAGATGAGAGTGTGTCAGGATGTATCCATGTGGGAGAACAGGTGTGGATGTGTTTGAGACAGTAAATGGGTGGGCTGTGGTTAGTGGAGACAGATCGATAAGAAGCTGCTGGTGATGCTGCAGCTTTGCATCCCGCGTCTTCATGAGACTTTTCTCACATTAAAGATGTACTGATCCCTCAGCATGTGACCAGATTCATTTCAGCTTGGCTGACTTCAACATTTAAACATCCGATTTCTGTTTTTTTTTTTTACAGTCCTTGAATGCATCATAGATAAGTCAGAGGAACATTAGCAAGTTTGACATGGAGGTTTTTACTAAGAACTTAAAGCACAAACAGATCTGATGAACAAAATGCATTTTACACACCTGTCCCCCACAGTATGCTATTACCTGGGATCTTCTGTTAAAGTCTCAGAAACAACTGAAACGGGTAGTAAAAATATTTGAGAGCAATCAAAAATCTAAATGAAGATTAAAATGATCGAGCTGTAAATGTGTGAAGTAAATTCCTGCTTTGATAATTAACAGATCTGCCAGTAAATCTTGGCTATTTTTTATATATTATGTTATTTATTTTAAACTGGGGGCTTGTAGAACTTGTTTTTGTTCTGTAATCAGATGTACTTTTATATGTTAAGATATGTTTTCAAATAAAAGGGTTGTAGTCCCACCCCAAAAAAGTTAGGGTTAAAACTCAAAAAGTTAGAGATTCAAGATCAACCATCCATGAAACATGATGCTGTATATAATAATAAACTGTTATCTTCACTTTGGTCAGCTTCTATCTCGTTTAGTGAATCACACACACAAAGTGCCGGAGTTACATACCTCCAGAGTGTTGAGTCAAGCAATGCAGAAGAATACATTATTGTAATAACTGTGCTAATAAAGATTGTTAGGTTTCCAATTTTCAGCTGGAATGTTGTTAAGTTTTGTGTGTGATTATTCCTAGAACCAAGTTATGTATAACTTCATACGTGAACAGGACAAAGCGTCCACGTTCAGGATCCTTCACGCTGTCCGTTGTGATTATTAGAAAACATTTCACTCATTTCTTAAAGCAGAAGTGAGACTTCATGAACCTGAGTGAGAAATCCAAATCCACTTCCAAGAGCAGCTTTTATTAAGAAACACTGATTTGAAATGCGTGTTGGTTGATGGTTGGTTGGTCAGATACGTCTGATGGATCTGAGAAGGTTTTATCATAGTTCAACAATGTTTTCACACAGTTTCATCACTTTAACTTTCCTCTTTCTTCACAGGTCAAGTATTCGATTCCTTACAACCTTGATATGTTTTAGCAGCCAGATGAAATCATTTGAATGAACTGCTCCTGGAGGATGAATGTTGGCCATGTTAGCATGAGAAAATGATATTTCTCACACAAACCTGCTCTATTTTTGAAAGACAATGCACCAATAGAAAAATAAAGATTGTTGGAAGACAACAGAGATAGTTGGAATGAAATACAACAGCTCGAGAAGTAAAGATTTGTGATAAGCTTGGTGAAACATTACCCAACTGCAGTAAATCTCTACATTTATTTACATAAAAATAGAAAAGCAGCAGCGGCAAGGTCAACCCAGCACAGAGAATGGAAACCAATCTGAGTGGATGAAACGCAATAAGAAACAAAATGTTCCACCACGTGAACATTTTTCTCTAAGCTCATGCTTCACTAACCCTCACCAGAGTTAGGCTGCTTGCAAAGCAGGAAGTAACAAAGAATGACCCTGGTACTCAATGCTACTCCTTCATTAATTCATTCTTGTTATCAAACAGCACAAAAAAGATTTAACATGGAAGAACTCGTGAAAACTACAGCTTAAAATGTTCATCTTCATGTGGATTTACAGAGATTGCTTCAATAAGGCAATATGCAGGCTAAATAAAACCATTGCCCACGTACAACACACACACACACACACACACACACACACACACACACACACACACACACACACACACACACACACACACACACCATAATGCTGTTAGTTCTGTCGAATCTGGCTGTTCACAGCGATGAGTGATTCACACAGAATTAGCTTCGCCGGATGGCTTTAAAACACCAAAAGGCCCTCTGAATGGCTGTTTCAGCCTCAGACAGAATCATAAGCTTTTATGTTGTCATAAAGCAAATGCTGCTCATATATATGTTTTAATGGCATTTAGAGCATTGTGATTTACAGTAACTCAAGCTGTGAAATGACTATCTGAGGTATTTCCACCCAAGATGCTAAAAGAGTAGGTCCTTCTAGGTTTAAAGATGATTTATTGTAATTCAGCTCTTTAAATGTCCAACAAAGATGTTTTTATAAGAAAAGAAATTATATAACAGAGTAAAATGTAACACAAAAAATCCTGAGACATTCTAGATATTTTTATCTCAATGGAGAGAAGAAGAGATTTTTGTTTAGACTAGAACACCAGGATTAACTAACTCAAATACCTATGTGCTCTTTTACAGGATGATTGTAGCTCTGGAGTGTAAATTACATGTTCTGATGTTAAATAAACACACGTTTGTACCTGTTCTGTGTTTGAAGCCTGTTTACCATATAGATTAACACAACCAGAGACGTTTGGACTTGAGTTTTTTTTTTCTTTCCAGTTTTTGTCCATGAAAGTAGTTTAATAAAGGACTATGACTAACTTCCTCCATTAGACTGTATAAATGATTTCATACTTTGCGAGCCAAAAGAAATAACCTTGTGAATCAGAAGTGGTTTGTGGGCCACCAGTTGAAAGCTACCACTTTAAACCAAGCTGGACTACAGGTGAAGCACCGAGAACAGAGATAAAAGCAGCTCATGTGAGGAGTAATTTGAACATTTTTCAGATACAGTAACTGCTCTTTCGGTTGTGTGTTGAATTCACACAGATACGGAAGTGACGGCTCAAGAGCTAAAACACCTTCTACTCCCCAAATGTCCCCGGATTTCAGGCTGCACCACCGCCTCGATGGGTTGATTGGAACAAAGCTGAATCTGGTAACTTAATTGGTATTTGTTCCTCTTGTTATCTCTGATGCCTGGAAAGCGTTAGCCATCTCCATGACAACCACACAGCAACTCTTTCAACTGCAGACCCAGTTTGCTCCCTATCAGGACCTGAATGATCCAAACCCAGAATACAATCATTAATATCTCAGAACACAGAGTATCTATATTTTGGTGAGCCAGTACATTCCTCACACATGTAAATTATCCTTATTAAACAGCCACCATCACACATGTGAGTAGGAAATATAAAACCTCTGTGTGAGCTGCTTTGTAACAGCAGCCCAAAATATTAGGAAAGATAACCGTGTTGCATTGTGGGTCACGATCATCCGTGCTTCTCCATCTTTTATGTTCACATGGCTAAAACGATATGTCGGATTCTAACAAACACTCCCCTTCGTGCTTTGAATAACATGACATGGTGGAAAGTTTGAGGACATGCAAAGGCATGTTTTATTGGTCAGGGTCAGATATGATTAGCATCCTTTTATAACAAAAGAAGCTCTAGTTTGCACAGCTTATTTCCACACAATTCACATTCATAAGAAGTCTCCCTCTTATTTTAAACCTCTTGGAGCATGTTTAGTCACCCCCAGAATGCATTGCTGCCAACAGGAGCAGCTTTAAGCCCAATTAACTGATAAATGTTAGCCTGCAGGGAGCTGGCAGACACAGAGATCAATAAAGCTGAATTGAAGCAGGCAGCACAGGAGTGAGAAACCTTCCCTCCACCGGATGAACCTGTTCACAAGCTCCTGCAGCCTGGCTTTAGTGCCCTTGAGCGAGACAGAGAATGCCTCCGAGTGGTGTTTGAAGCCTGATTGTTTTCTTTCACTGTTGTTGCAGCTGAGGACGTTTTAACCTTAAATAAATTCAAACATCCCTGTTTTAAAGTTCTCAAAATTACATGAGTGAGTATGAATTATTGAGAAAACATCAAGAGGAAAAGGAATCCTGGAATAAATCTTTTAGCTGATGTCACAGGCTGCATGTATATCCTGCAGACCCCCCCCCCCCACAACTCTGTTGTAAAGTAGCTGCTAAGCACTTATTGTTGCGTTAATAGGTCTTGTATTTACAATCTGATCAAACTCAGGATGATTCAATAAATATGCTTTAAAACTAGGAGCTGATATGTCTTACAGTGTAATATGTGTGCGTTTGTGTGTGTGTGTGTATTAATTTAAATATTATTTTTTCAGTATCACAGTGTTGCAAACCCTTCAGACTTTCTGTGTAGCTGTTATATTTGTGATCTTGTTGCATCTTTTTCCATTTTTTAACCTTTAGTTTAGTCATTTTTAGTTTATTCTATTATTATTTTTACTCTCTGTGGTCATCTGTCTCTTATATGGTTAAATAATAGCTTGTTGTGGTTATTCAATGTTTATTTCTATCATCTTTGTATTAACCTAGTGACTGTTGTGTTTGTGTTTTTCTGTCATAAGTTTGGACCTAGCAGCATCTAGTGATGTCATCATTCGTCCCGCCATGTCCAGCCTTTCCTGTTTGAATGAATGACAGTCGTTAAATGGTAAATGGCGTGTACTTGTATAGCGCTTTACTCAGGTCCTATGACCCCCAAAGCGCTTCACACTACAGTATGTCATTCACCCATTCACACATGTTTGGTGATGATGAACTACACACATGTAGCCACAGCTGTTCGGGGACACACAATGACAGAGGCGAGGCTGCCAGACACTAGTGCCGCCGGACCCTCTGACCACCACCAAACAGGCAAGGTGGGTTAGGTGTCTTGCCCAAGGACACTGGGATTCGAGCCAGCGACCTTCCGGTTACCGGACGACCCGCTCTGAGCCATGGCCGCCCCAGTTAACACTGATGCAGAAAACTAAAAAGCAGATCTGTTATAGTGATTTCTTGAATATTCTAGTAACCTTCACTGTTTACGGCTGTAGGATCAAAGAAACGAATAATAGTGAAAGACTTGAAAAACTGACCACGATCTCATTGATTGTTCCAGTTAGCAGCTGTAAGAGGAGTGAAGCAGATCTCTGTCAACTGTTAATCATCCTTGAAACTTATTTTGTTCCTGTTGAGTTGCCACCAAGTAATTAGTTAAGTTATCTGGATTATTGCCCAGAATCAAACTGAAAGATGAAAGTGTGAACACGGAAGATGACCACTGATGAGATAAAGGACAGAACCACTAATAAACAACAACAATGGCTTTTCCCAGGCTCCCCAAACACAACATAAAAGATAAATGACTGGAAAACATCGCTGCTGCTTTGCCTCTAATGAACTTAACCAAACAGATTGCTTTAGTCTGACTCGGCTTCATGTGGGAGCTCTAATAGGGACTGCGGTTCCTTTGTGCTGGAAATTGATTTGTTGAAAGAGATGCTTCTTTGGCAGGGAACTGCTTAGTTGTTTATGTGGAATAGCAGGAACTTGTAACCCTCAAGTTCCCTTTCACATAACTTTATAACATCTAAATTCTGCAACTTCATTCAATTATGTTTTCAAATAATTTTTCTTTTCACATGGAAAGAACTTATAAGTTCAGCCTGCAGCAGCATTGCTTCTTTCCTCTTACAGAATCCTTTAAAGGGATTGTTCAGATCTTCTGAAGTTGGATTCCATGTTAAAATAATGAACAATTATATAACCTACAGTAGATAACGCTTTGAACAACCTCCGTTTGGAATGAGAGAAATGAATTCAGACCAGCTAACGTCTAGTCGCTGCCATCTTAAAATAACGCCAACTTCTAAAGTTTTATAGGAATTCATGTGAACGATATCAGACACAGATTAACACCACCATTTGTTTAAAATTATACATTTACATATATATATAAAACTATGGTCATTTACTCAAGCAAACAGCAGCAGCAGCAGCAATGGGTTCACACGAGAGAAACAACTCCAGGCTTCAACACGCCTGATTCAAATCATCAGCATGTCAACAAGTCCTGCAGAAACCTGTTAACGACTTGTTCATCAGATTTAGGTGTGCTGAAGCAGGAAACATCTAGAACATGCACGATAGTGGCCCTCGAGGACTGGAGATGGAGAAGTGCTGCTTCCTGCTGGAATGTTGGAATATATCAGACAGAATAATCATGTGAAACTAAACTGACAGCAATGGAAAGGATTAAACAATGTTTTCATCTAAGCTGCTAAAAGATTGTTAAATCAGAACTGTTTTAAGACACTAATCCACCTGATCTTATAATACATTAATTGCACAGTCCTTCCAGGTGAGAGCCTTCAAACAGCTATTTTAAACAGGTAAATCCAAATTTGAATTCATAAAAATCCAGAGACGAGTTGCTCTTGTGCTGATGTGGTTTAATCCACGGCTGTAGTAAGACCACCTGTGTAATATCGAAGAGTTGTGACTCTATTCCAGACTTGATCTTATTGTTTCAACTCTGCATCACAGAGTGCCACACCCAACCTGCTATTTTCTTGCAACTGAAAATTTTCTTTGATCTCCAGTTTCTGGGTCCAAATTTGCTGCTCAAGTTGGGTTTTACTACCACCTCTAATTTTATCATAATTAGATCAGAATGCTTCTTAAAATCAAAAGAAATTTGCTAAAATATTCTCAGAGTTGATATGTGAATTTATATACAGTGTAAAAAAGAAGACACATGCCATACACATTATTTCACTCAGGATTTAATGAGCGGGCTGCTGAATGGAGTCTGGAAGCTGCATTTTCCTGACAGTCGCTCTGATACTTTGAGTGGCGGTGCTTCGGTGATGTTTCAGGTGAATTGGAATAGCAAGCAATTATAGCCTTGCTGATCTGCGTAAATCATTCAGACTCTTTCAAAGAGTTAGTTTAACAAAAAGTGTAAAGCCGTTACAAGGAGCATGATGATTACATGTGTTTTAGATGTGCTGAAAGCAATAACACTTGAAAATCCTGCAACTGGAAGTTGTGAAAAATAATGAAAAAGCAGAAAGCCACTTTCCATATGTACATTCTTAGTTTGCAGGTAGAAACTGTCTGATAAAAAAACATTTTCACATTTTAATTGGCCATATTGTTTGTAGATTTATGATCAAATCTTTGATAACCAGCAAACAGCGTTTAGGAGCAGCTGATACAGGAAGTTGGTTACAATGTTCCTGTTAATGATGAAAGAAAGAAACCCAGAGATGTCAGATATCCCCATGGGAGACCAATACATGGATTTAAACAACTAAGAATAGGTCGTCTCTATAAAAAGCATTAAACAAACATAAAAAACAAACAAGTTCTGTTATCCTAAAGTTATTTCCCAGTGGACGATAGCTACAGCGTTCTGATTTCAACGTGACATGATTCCTGCTTTACCCCTGACGTGGCTGGCCGGCCTATTATATAATTAGATCAAAAAACAAATGTTAAACCCTCACATCAAAGGCTCGTTTTGAAGAATCCAAGTCTCCAATTGTGGCTGATTAGGGATCCTCCAGAGGTTGCTGGGAGGCAAACGTGAGCTGGGATGTAAATACTGAGGAGAAAACAAACTAAGATAGGACTGAAAACCAAGAATCAACTTCTCTCCTTTTGCATTCCTCTCTCATGCTCTTTGCTCCGAGCTCCTCTCTGTTCTCTCTTTTCTTCCTTATCCCTTCTCTCTCGAGTCCCACTCAGCTTTACCTCTTCTCTACACTGCTGTTTTGAATTTGCTGGTGTAAACAAATCCTGCACCACTAGCAGGACTTAATCACCAAATAAATGTGTGGGTTGTTGCTTGGACCTGAAATACTGGCGGACCACTAACCAAAAGGTTGCAGGTTCCATCTGACGCTTGATAACAACAATAAAATGTGCAGGGAGGCTTGTGGGTGGCCAACACTGCATCATCTGCACCACTCAGGGGCCCTTAAACCAGCCTCTGTATCCAAATCCACACATCCAAAGGTGATTTAGCACAAATGCCTCCGAATTACTGTTTAATATGACACATGTGGGTGGATTACATGCTTTGAACATTGATACCGCTCCCACATGAACTGCACAAGAAATAAAATAATAAGACTTCGTAAAACAATAAAAATATATCACATATTATGAAAAACGTGATGATGAAATAACATCAACTTTTTAAATATTGTGATACAGACTGTGGTGATAATAATAACAATAATAATAACATTAAATCTTAGTAAACCAGTTAATATAGCTGATAAATATTGTGATAATGAAGTTAATGAGGTATATTGTGAAGGACCCTCTCAGATATTGTTAGATTTTTTTAAATATATTTTGTAGTCCTGACAAGAAATTTGAAAATACATAAAGCCAAAAAAGTTGTAACGTTGTATAAAATGTAAATAAAAACAGAAAAATAATCAGTAAATCTCCCAAAGCCCTAAACATAAACAACATATTATGCGTTGACACAGATATTTCACTATTTTACAGAAAGTATGAGCTCATCTTGCATTTAATGACAGAAACATATGTCCCATCTCATGTTAAAGATTCACTGTGGAGGTCTTTAACCCCTGAGGAATCAAACTACAGTCATATTCCAGGTCCTGTTTACACTCTGGAGTCATGTTGCAGTCCAAATGCTTCCAGTGCTTCAGTCTAGTTTCCATCCTAATGATCACCAACACATACGACACTGGAATCCTTCAAATAATAAATCTTCTCTTTGTTCATGTTTTTTGTCCCAAAAATCAGATTTGAAAAGATCCCTGATGTTTAATAACCTGTAGAACAAGATGTCTGTCTGCATGTGATTATCATCTCGCTAATGAAAACGTTGGACCTTAAACTGACCTTTATCACAACTGCAAACCCGCCCGACTTTGCATCTTTTTACACTCATATGATTCAAAAATATGAATCCAAGTTATTAAGTGGAAAATTATGTCACAAAATTTCTCACTTTTTATCATCAATGCAAATATCTTCTGCATGCAGATTGGATTCATTAAAATACGCAAAGTTGTTAATTAGATTGACAGTCACATTGGAGCTCTTCTACTTCAACTTGAAAATCCATGTAGGAACTTTTTATTAAATAAAGTGCAAATTTCAGGTACTGAACGTCAAAAGTTATGTTTTAATAATGCCTCCCACACTGCTGCACATTTTAATTTTAAAATATTATAGATGGCTTTTCATTTTTCAATCAGTGAAGCAGTGCAGTCCTTCCTCCACGAGAGCAACAAAAACACGGTTGATTTTTATGGTTCTTTATCTTAAACTTTAGGATCTCCGGTTCTGTTTCAGCATCAAAAACACTTCCCAGAAACTGCTGCTTTTAAAAGCTACGATCCATCACGCATTAGAGGAAAACACACACACACACAGAACCCCAACATGAAATATGACTACAGCCCTGGTATATGCTGCATTACTGTGCCCAGAAATAAATAACAGTATGATGCTGGAACATTCTGACTGAAGGACACTGGAGATAATGATGTTTCTCACATTCATCTTTTCTTTTAACAATGCTTCCTCCATAGTTGTAAAATTATTTCATTAACACTTATTAAAACAGCTGATTTACACCTGATTGTGACTAATTTACTAATTCTCGGATTTATCATCTTAAGAATCATGAATTTTAACACGGATAATGTGGCAGAACTGTGAAGGAAGAATTCCTAAATCCAGATTGTGCTGATTATAATACGTGTTTGAGTCACAGCGCTGTACCTAATTCAGTTTGAGGAACTTGTAACCAAAGAACCACAAGCAGTAAGATTATTTGGTTCTGCAGCCTGCTAACATCCTGTCAGGAGTTGAACCTCTGACCCGAAACACAAGCAGCAGGGATGATTACTGGTCAGCACCATGGAGCGAGTACATTGAGTAAAATTCAAGCCTATTACTTACATTTACCATAAAACAGGACATTCAGTGTAGTTACAAAAGAACCTTTCATTATGAGAATCAGAATACAAGTTGATGGGCAGCTTTGTTCTTATCAGACGTCTCCAGCAGACGGGAATTTGGTTTCTGTTTCTTCCAAGATAATCAGTTTTACCACTATGGTCGGCAGATTATATTCTGAAAGCATGTCAGTGTTCAGGCTTCTGACAGCTTTAAGATGTTAGTGCTGAAGTTGTATTTATCATGGCACTCTCTTTGTCGTTAACAGGACAGGATCAGAGCTGAAAGCTGAGCATCTTTCAACATTTAAAAAAAATCCCTCTCAGTTTGAGTCTTTTTGTGGCTGCCAACCTCGCACACACGCCACACACATGTAATGTCAATCAGTGGATCTTAAATACGCCTCCAGTGTTATAGAAACCTAAACAAAGCCTTCACGGACTTCTTTGTGCACACCTGGTCATCCACCTTTGCAGATTTCTCTTTGTTCTTTTTGTTCCTTTGATTCTCATTAAAAGCACACAATTAGAGAGCTATTAAACATAATGAAATAAAGTGCATGGAGACACAATTAGTCTGAGAGCCGGTGTGATTGAGTTGCTTTTAAATCAACGTGCAGATTGAAGAGAATAGCAAGCATTTTTGCCATTAAAGTTAGATATGGGCTGTCTTTGTTAGGTGTGCAGCCATAAAACGATAGGGCACCTTGGATACACGGTGAGGCCTCGTGACGCAAGTACAGAAACCCAAAATTATTACATTATCAGCCACACCGTTTGAATCCATTTTGAAAGATATGACTCACAATTACTCACGACTGGAGGCAATGGTGGAATTACAGCTGTCACTGACACCTGTCTACACAGTTTCATGCATTTACAGAGAGAAATGTGATGAAAGACAGCAATTATATTAAATACACATTTAATAGGATTAAAGTACTGGTTAGACTGACATTTACCCAGCTGCTATATGAGAACTTTTATTTAAACTCACCACTAATGCACATATTATTACATGTAATAGTCGTTTTAGATGTGATAGCAGATCTCATGGATAATTTTATCGGTTGTAATTGTTTCTGAATGAAAAAGATGGACATGGGTCAAGATTAGAGGCTGAACATTAAGAGTTGAGAAGAATCGCTGACAGATGAGCCAATCACGTTAACCCTTTGAAATATTTACCTTTATTTGGAATGTTTATTGGATAATTATATATTCATTATATAATTTTATATCAAACTTCATTACATAAGAATTATATAAAATTGGCAGTGTCACCTGTAGTACACAGATCATCCACTAGTGGGCAAAAAACATAGATAAGATAGATTCTTGTTGATTAAGAATTAAAATATTTATTTCTTTTTACCAGAAAGGTCAAATTTTTCTCGGGAGTCCTGCTGGGATGTAGGGAAGCTGGGACTGAACCTCCAGCTGGCAGTCAAACACTTCATATTTGAATTAAGTACTAAACATGTTTAAGAGCTCTTACAAAGTAGGCACATCACAGGGGTATTAAATTAAAATTTAAAGAGGTTTGGTAAAAGAAAACCTTTTTTAGGACAAGGTCTAATATATAACGTATAGGTACATACAGTATTCCCGTGTTTATCGCAGGTGCTACGTTCTGGACAACCCACAATTGGTGACAATCTGCAAAGTAGCAGTACCATATTTATTTTTTATTTTACTTGTTTTTTTTACCTCTATAAACTTTCCCTGTACTGGTAACAACCCACCCTTTACTTTATTAATAACAGTGTGGTTGCTAATGGTCACATGCACTTGCTGTTTAAAGCAGTACTGAATAACTTTTAAAACTTTAAGCTACAATTTTGAAACTTGTCTAAGAGGATACTCACCGAACATGTTCAGCTTCATATTAGACACTCTGAACACCTCAGATGGCTTTAGAATAGACTAAATAATCGCCGTAATTCAGGTGATTTATGCTGCCCTGAAGAAAAATGCTGCCATAGTACATAATGACACCTTATTTCATAATGAAATGTCATTAGACGTTTATACAGTATTCTTGTTTATGGCGAGTTTAAACACTGACGTTGAAATGCTTAAAACACCTAAAAATATACAGTAGTTGTGTTTCCTCACACACGATTAAACCTCAAAATAAAGGATCAGTTGGACATTAATAGCAGTTAAACGGCAGATTGCAAATAAAAAGAGGCATTAGATATCATGACTCACCATTTATAATTTTTCCATAGAGACTTTTTTTTGCTCCTGACTGATCAGGTCTCTCCTTCATGGATAATAGTGAATTCTCGATGGGATGAACTGCAGAAAGCTTTAGTAACGTCACCAGTAACAGGCTTTAACCTGGTCTCCCACTGTTTATAGTACATGCACAGTCTTTTCTTTTTCGCAGGTTCATCCATATTTCCAAACCAGCTCCGAAATTCACTCCTGAATCCGGCTTTACGCAAAGTTTTGATTTGATGTACTTTAAGGGCCACATGAAATCTGTCCTCTATCAAGTCTTACTGCCACCTCGTGGTAGGAGTGTAACAGCAGTGGAAACATTCCAGATACTACACAACAAAGCAGCATACAGATAAGATACTTCCGGTACGGGACAAGCAAACCTTGACCAAATTAAGCTACCGCCTGGCGCCGTGCCTGAAAAATAACTTCATATTTAGTGTTTCTGTCCTGGGAGAATTTATTTGACAGGTAAAATGTATTTATGGAAAAATATAGAAACAAAAATAAACAATAAATCTGTTTATTGAGGTCAAGACTGTAGAACGGCACATGTATGAAGCACATCTCAACAGGTAGCATATTTCTGCAGAACACCGCAACAGCTGTCTGAGACATGGCTGCAGAGAGGTTATTCAGTATTGTTTTAACTAGTGCCATTCGGTCTTAGATCAGTGAGACCTCGGTTCCTCTCTCCATTTGTGGCATCAACACTGTTCCCTTATTTATAGGCCAACTTACCCCCTCCAGATTATAAATCCTGCCCACGCTCCCTGTTTAAAAAAATGCCTCCAAAGGAGGTGTTGCCTGGACGAAAAAAACGTGGGGGTATTGTGTGCTAGGCTGTGAGTGACATGTGCACCATTGACACAGGTGGCCATAGGGGGAACAGATGAAAATGAAGGAAGCTGTGGACGAGTCAAGCTGCTCTGATCCATATCGTTTCCAGCCGATATTTGACCCTGCGGCGACCCTGCAGTGGCCTAAAATGAGGCCCGTCTCTTAATGGTACATTGTTTTTATCCAGAGAGCTCAAGCAACGTTTATATTAGCTCGAGTAATCGCGTGTGACTCTGCCAACAGGTGCAGCTGTGGGCAGCCACTGTACCTCATTGTCCACAAGAATGTTGCAGGAAGGTGCCTGAGTTATAAATAAAAATACCCGAGCATGATGAGAATATAATGTGCTCCAAAACATATCCACGCAATCACAACCACTGCAGTAAGTCTTTGCTCTGATTTCATTATTCTTTTACTAATATTAGTTATTCCCTTTGTTGTAGGTAACATGCAGATGTCAGCATAAGGGTATAGCCACCTGCATAACAAGCACCCTGGTTTTCAGCCAGTTGCTCTGAATCCCTTTGTGCTGCAGGCAGTTTATACCACCTTTGTGCTCTTTGGTGAGATGCTGGAGACAACTGGGCGAGACAAGTGGGTCTGAGAGATGGTTTTATACCCCAGGGGGTGTGTCTGTGAGACAGTGCTTATGACGTGGAGACTGGAAAAGATGTGCCACGCTCAGCCAATCACAAATTTCAAACGCAATAGCCATACTTGAACCCTAAGAGGGCAGCACTTTAGACCAAAAATTGTAGGTTTTAACAAGTTTACATGAAAATGTCAAAAAATGGCCATAAACTGAAAGACTGCATTGGTAAAGACCCACAAATACAGTTTATAAGCAGAAAAAAGCTGTTTTGAAGGTGAATTGCTCTTTACAAAGCAGAAGAAGGTACTTGTATATTATCAGTTCCATTCTTACCTTCCAAATTTCAAATAGTTCATTGTTGTTTTTACCTTTAATAATTGTATTTATTATATGTAATTTTATTCATATTATTTTGTTGTTGTTTTTTTACCCCGCTGAGGCATTTTGTGATATGTATCTATGAAAATGCTCTATCAAGAGAATCTCCCCAACTTAAATTTATCAAAAACACCACAATATTACATGGGACAGATGTCATTTGTTATGACACAAAACCAAAAGCTTATTTCTGTTTTTGACAAATAACTCTGGTCATCAAGATAAAATATTCAGATTAAATAAGATTTGTTTTGTGGTTTATGAAATTCTTCAGTTCCTTCGATCCAATTCAGGAGCAACAATAAGTCTTTCTGGCCTGGAATTTATATTCATGAGAACTTGTATGTATCTATAACCAGCAAAGTAGTAAACTATGATGACAGTTTTACAGTCTGCCTTTGACAAAAGATGGCAGCACGTTTCTATGATGCAAGGAGCTTGTCGGCGCAGCAGCTTCCCTCATATTTCCACAGGGGAAGGAGAGGAACACACTGTTCCCAGATTGAAGGAAAAAACTGACAAGATGGCAGAAATATGGAGGAAAGGAAAAGTGGCAGCAGGGGGAAATGTGAAGGGGACCACAGGAGGGGAATTATTCCAACATGGCTGTACAGTAGGACCATTATCAGTCTTGTAAGGAGAAGGATTTTCAGACAGTTTCATTGAAGAGGACTAAAACACACCTTGTCCTAGCTGAATAGCTTCAGCAGCTGTTTATTGTATGAGGCATGAATCATATAACAATAGCAGTTAAAGTCGTCCTGGTACAATCTGTACCACACAATAGAGATAACTCGAAAAGGCTGCAGTGTGTTTGCCTTTATAGCCACAAAGGAGCTGATTCAGTCGTCTTTTTTATTGGCTTTTTCCAATTATTTAAGTTTTTATCGTAAAGTCAATGGCTTTGATGGGTACTGGATCCAAAACACAGATATGAAACTAGTAAAATCTGGAAATTTGCTCCAAAATATTAACATATTTACAAAAAACAGGTATGGATTATATCTGATGTTAATAAATGATTCGAAAATGGATCACAAAAGAGCCACATTTCTTTTTGTTTGTGGCAGCAAAGCTCCATTTTAGCTATTGGTAGGCAGTAATTCATATTTAATGTGTTGCAGGTTTGCCCTCTTGAACTTCACCTGGAGTAAATCATTGTCTTATCATTACAAAGACCTCCAGCACAAGAACTGGAGATATATCCTTCTCTGATAAATGTGGATTTCACCACCTGAAAAGGGCAGGACGTGGATAAATCGTCATGCTGAGAGTTCCTGTCTCTTAACAGGATGCACAGGTGATGCAAACAAAGACAATTTGTATGTTTGTTCAGTGTTTGCAGATGAAACTCACTGAGCCATTTAACACCAACCTGAGCATGAAGTTCATGCTCTAAAAGACAAGTCACTGCAGTAAGACAGGGAGAGATGAATTTGTCACTGCTAATCTTCAGCTTGTCCGTGCACGGCAAAACTATACTGTTTGTCAACATCAGCAGGTCAACATGCACAGTGAGTGTGCAAGCAAGTGTGACGCAGCACGCTTGTTTACGGGAGTGCTAGTCAGATTGGGAATTCAAGCATGTAACTTCTGACAACTTGTAGAGCTGAATTTGATTTTCTAATTCTCAATTTATTTATATTCTATATTTCAAAAAAACTGGTCTTTGTTGCAGCTCTGCAATATTAAATGTCTCTCCAAGGAGGAGCTTCAGAGAGTCCAACATGAACAACACAGGATTATAATTTCTTTGAGGTTTAGCCCAAAAAGGGCCATGGACAGGACATGGCAGCACCAGGGGGGCCCCTCCTATTGATAGCCAATATGATTCTTTCTCTATACAGTAATGGGCCACCCAAGGAGATTAAACTGGTTTATTTGAAGGTTATGATGCAAATGGAAGATTCAACCATTGTGGGAAAAAAAACCTGGAAAATCCTATAAGTGTCTGTGTTTTACATAGAGATTCTGAAAACAGTACAGTAGAGAATGTAAAAGACTTTCATTCAAATAAGGAAACAAGGGTCTCCATGACGATTCTATGTTTTTACTCCTGGCCTATTTCCTTACAGAGGATCTCCTCATAATGTGATCATTAGGCTTCCTCTCACAGCACAGCATTAAGGTCAAACTAACACCATAATACACAGGATAAAAAATGCCTCAAGTGTCACAAAATCTGAAATAATTATTGAAAATCTTCACAATGAAAATCTGTTAACTTCCTAAGTTTCCTTGGGAGCCTTGAAACAGAACTTTACTCTCAGAGCTTATAGAAAATTGATCCACAAAATTTAAGAACACAACACTCATCTGTATAATCAGAGCCACATAATAAACAACACGATAAATGATCTTCCTGCAGGTGATGTAGTTTTATTTTAATTCATTTCCCAGAGGTTTGAGTTCTCTGATAACAGTAAACCAAGCGCTAAATGCATAAAGGACACATTACCATACCATCAGTGTGAACGCGTCCTACGTCCTGGTATTCATTATCTATTATTCCTCTCTGTAATGAGAGGAGAGGATGTGTTGGATGCTGTTAATTAAAAGTGAAACAAGGTGTTTAAAGCATGAGGTCAAGTAGAGCAGGTTCAAAAGGACATTTGTTAGGTGGGTGTCTAGCAGCAGGGTCAATGTTTGGTGGATTAAAATAGTTGGATTTTATAGCAGGTCTCACCATTCTTTTGAGGATTTATGCATCATTTGGATGTTTCATGTGTGAGGATGTTGAGCTGAAGTAAAACATATTCTGCTAATCCTCTCCAGAGAGCTGAAAATAAGTTCGACTGTATCCGAAGTACGCCAGAGAAATGTGGTATTTTTAGATTTTTTACAGCTTCTTTCCTGAAATGACCAAGTTCTTCATGTCTAAGATAAGAGCCGTTGTCATGGTAAATAAGATTTGATGATTTCAGACTGTGTGTTCACTGACCGTCTGCATGTTTTCTGGTTTTAAGCTGTTCTCTGACATTTTGGGAGAGTTTTTTAGGTTTGATATGTCTTTAGACTTTCTTAGCATCAAATGTTGGTGGTGTGAAACTCTCCCCTCATGAAGTCTGATCCATAACACTCATCCATCCTGTTTCTCCTGCTTGTCTAATGTTGGGTTGCTAGGCTAACAGGTTCAGGAGGGAAATCTCCAAAGTGACACTGTTCAGATCGTTCCAGTGACCCCAAAGTATTTCCAAGCCAAAGAGGATCTTTAATCACCTTGGCAAGTTTTAGTTTAGAGGTAACCAACCCAGACGCATATTAATCAGATGCCAGAACCACCAACTTTTAAAGTAGAGGAGCTGTGACCCGAAAATCCTTCCAGATGATGGAGCTCCTCTCCTCATCTCTAAGGCTGAGCACAGACAACTCATCCAGGTAGTTGCTTGTATCCAGGATCCAATTCATTCAGCCAAATTTCAAATAAAAAAACACAGGTACGGGTTGGAATGTAGATGGCAGTAAATCAAGAGCTTTGTCTTCTGGTTAAGATCCTTCTTCAACACAACAGACCAGATCAAAGGGTCAAAGAAACAAATGAAACATTTAACGATGTGTGTAAGATCTGGTTATCCTTCTAGTTATAATTTTGTCAGTTAAACATGTTGCATCAGCACAAAAAGGCTGTTGGTGTCTGCTGTGATGTTTTTTTTTTTGAAAGATTTAGTCACATTCCCTCAGCTCACAGCCCTGCTTTGTACCACTGTTTGCACTTTGTCCTAATAGAGCAAAAAGAGTACTTTTTGTCTGAGCAATTTAAAAAAGCAATTTGTTCTTTCTCCCTCTGTTTGCTTTTACTGTGTTCTGGCCTGGTGCACTGGGAGCAAGCTAACCTTACATAAATTACTCCTAGTGCCTATGAAAATGTCAACAAGATGTGGCTAAGTCCCCTCCTCCCATGATGGCCGTCTGTGGGGAAAAAAAATCTGTGTGGCACTTTATAGATCTAACAAAGTGCATGGATGTGTGACTGAGTGCCATCAAAGTATGAGTGTGTGTGTGAACATGTCAGGCTCCAGGTTGGGGGAGAGCCGGGTGGCCCACTGGCTGCTACTGCTGCTGACGAGGATGGATGGATGAATGTGAACATCTCTTTCACGCTCCTTTCACAGCAACCAGGCTGATTCATCTGTCTGAGATGCCTTTGTCATTTCGCTTGTCTGATGTGCACGCCGACAGCTTTCACTGATGGATCATTCCCTTCAGTCCACAACTACATCTGTGTGTGTGTGTCGCATGGTCATATCTGTAAGTGGTCCTCCTGCTGTGTGCGTAGGTGCAGGAGAGACTCCGCGTAAATGCTCATCTGTCAACAAGAGCGGACGTCCAGCTTTTTCTTCACTTGTATTCTTCACTGAAACAAGTGATTTTCAAAAAGTGCAGAAATACAGTCCCATGCTGCTCTCGGCCTCAGCAAATGGTTCCTCTCAACAGGCGGGTACCTTCTAGCCAATGTCGCCTGCTGTTTTCTTTTACAAACTGCCTCTTAAGTTCCTTTTATCTGTTGCTATCAGTTAACCAGACACAAACACATAACCTGTCCCACATTCTTTGTTTCACTTTGTTTAAATCTTTTATCCATGAAGAAAAAAAGACATCATGAGATGAAAAACACAACATGTCACTGTTGTTGTTTTCTTTAACTGATTGATTCTGAAATGTGTGTATATTTTTATACAGGTTTAAATAATTATGACATAAATAAGGTTTAAAAAAATATTTCATAGTTTGGCAATTCAACTCTGCTGCCCAAAACCCCAACTTCAATTTTTTTTTCTATAAAGCCAAAAAGTCATTTTGGATGTTTCTATTAATGTAAACTATGACAACAATGTCTAAAGTGAATAAGAGGTGAAAGGTTTGTGGAAGCGAGGAGAGATTGCTGAGACAGATTGGAGGGGATTATATTGTTCCACTAATCTGAACATTCTGTTGTTAAAAATTGATACAAATGATAAAACATACTGGGATTGTGGATTAAAAGATCAGTCAAAGTCTAACTTTCTGTGACCCGTTAAAACTTTGAATTAAGTTTCTGCTTCATTAAAGAGTTAAAGAGTGAATAATATAAAGTGTGTCACGGTGCTTAAGGTTATGTGTTGGGATGCACAATAATCAAATGTGATTGGAGCAGAAAAAAAAGTCCACTAGAGTTGAATTTTCAGCAAATTTGAAGCAAAAGGAAGTTAAACTCTTCTCTCCTAGATAAAAACCTGGATATGCTCAGCTGATATCTTCTCAGCAGGTTGAAATTAATCTTTTTTAGGGAATGCAACAGCTTGTCAAGTCAATATATGATAATAAATAGGACATTGAAGGAAACAATTATTTAGCTGGCATTTAGCTTGTTTCTTGGTTTCTTTAAAATGTCATTTCAGAACCGTGGACAGCTCCCACAGCTCTTTGGAGACAACATTTACTGTATTTTTCCATTTTAAAAGGTTTGTTTCCTTTAGGTCAACTTTAAAAAAAAATATTTAGAAGCTCTTTAAGCATTGAAAAAAGAGAAAATTCCAGCTTTTAATGTACAAAAATAAAACACAAAGAAACTTGTAAATTCTACTTATTTTAAGTTTTTGATGACAATTTCAAATTGTGTAACTTATTTTTTTTTTATTGTTAAATCCTGCTAATCAAAGTCACATTCGACTTAATTCAAGGATTAAAACTGATGCTCATCTTATACATGTCTGCAATTCTTGATAGCTTGAAGAAAACTACAGGAACATAAAAGTACCAGATCATTAGAAGGATGAAAAGATGAACAGTTAATGTGAATGATCAGACAATAATAACCTGCATATCTCCTGTGTGATCAAAACCTGCAACAGGAGACTGAAGCGCATTAGGACATGCTCATTAACTGCACAGCATTCATTAAAATGAAGGACAACCAAATTAAATGTGCTGTTCTTATAATTAAAATTTTGTATCACATTCATTATTGTAGACCTGTGTTAATCTGAGCTGCAAATGAGCAAAAAAAGCAGATGTTTAGGAAGCTGGGGTTTAATTTAAGTCTAATAAGGCACCAAAATGAGGAAAAAAAAGAAAAAAGACACATAATTGTTTGACATATATCACAGAGGAAGTGGCATTTTCCAAACAAGTAGGAACTCAGGCGGTACGTGAGACTAAAGACAATAAAACAGTAAAAAGAAAACTCTGAGGCTGTAACTGACTGCTGGTTCCTTGATGAAGGAAGTGCTTTCTGCATGATGGCTGCAGATCGAAATGAGGACATCAGCAGCAAAAATAGCAGCCGAGAAGAAGACTGACACCACAAGCTCTTTTCTTAGACAAGCTCTGTAATTACAGTCTTATCTAGTTCTCTAAGCAATTAGTGAAATGGAGGAGAACCAATGCCCACACACACATATTAACACATAATCTCCATAATCACCGGAGGGTCAAAGAGACTGTGTGTGAGCTCTCCTGTCTGTGACTGATTGTGTGAGCATCTCTGAGTGTGTTTGCAAATGATTTAACCTGTGTGACCACGGTGCAGACACCTCGGCAAATGGCAGCCTGATGGCCTGCAAAACCGCTCTTGAATTACTGTAGAAATTGGGCTGCAGTGGAACAAGAGCCGCTGATGATTGTCCCTGAGAGACACGGGGATACAAAACCCCGAGGTGACCTACTTCACCCCGAAAGGCAAACACACTGCGGTTAAGTGTAGCAACCACTTTGCACAAGCTTACCAAATACAAAAAAAAAAGAAGAAAAAAGACAAAAAGATCACTTCCAAATGTTTGTGGCTAAACTTCACATGAAGCATGTGTTTCTTAAACCCGTCAGCTGTGGTATTTTATTGGATTTGTTTTGATTGTATTCGCCATTCAATTTAAGCCACCGCTAACAAAAAACAATGACACTCACAGAAGATTTATAAAAACAGAATGTTAATTAGTATTTCAGCCAACAGAATACCTTAAAAATTGGAATCAGGTGTTCACAAACTTTTTTGTTCTGGATAACTCAAATTCCACAAAGAATGAAATCGCCTAAAACCTATTTAGACACCTAATTCTGCTCGAGCCATTTGGAGAGCAGACCACTGCTGTACAGAGAGCTAACACCAGAAAAATAAGACTGAGATAAACAAAGTTTCAAAGACATCTGCTATCAGTACAACATCAGATACAAAGAGCTGGAGGTGTCTGTACGAAAGAAACACGCCTTCTACTGGAGCGCTGCTGCACAGTACAGAAGCACCTCAAACATTATAAACTAAAACTAATAAAAGAACAATTTTAACACAGTGATCAAAAACCTGCTAATCAAATAACAGCTGCAGAAGAAAAGACTGCTGAGAAAATCTCTTTCACTTAATCTGAACATCAGCTTTGAAGATTTCATGAACCATCATAAATTTCATTTGTTTTCGTTCTTTAAAAATTCGCATCTGTTTGGAGTTTATTGCAGATGTTTGAAACAATTTTTTCTTTGCTCAGCAGAGGCAACAATCAGCATATTATCATTTTGTTTATATTTACTTCATCCCATCATTTCTACTGCCAACATATTGAAAACACAAAACAAAATGGTGTCTTCCTCCTAATATTACATCCATAAACTGAGCGAAGCTGAGGAGCATCATCCAGAGCATGAAGAGCTGTTAAACATGCTAATCTGTTAACACCAAGCTCATCCCCAGGAGAATTATCTGCAACAGTTTTCTACTTTATACGCATTTGTTGGTATAAATAACACGTAGCTCATGTTTGAGTTTGTGACACTTAAATAAGACAGAGAAACTTCCAGCATGCTTCCAAACAAACGCACAGACAGATCTGCACCCTGAGCTCCAGCAGGGCTTCAAGGTTCACTGAGCATGTGCATAAGTGAGCAGGAGCTCTGCATGCTGGAGTGTATATATGTGAAAGGAAAGTCAGCAGGGAGATGCAGGTGTCTGTCTCTTTCCTGGGTGCTGATGTGTGTGCTAACCAGCATTTCCCCTCACCTCAAATCGCTGCTCAGGTAATTGGATCTCCCGCTGAGTGGATGGCGTCCTCCTGCGACACAGAGGAGTGTGTGTATGTGTGTGTTTACATTGCTGCAGCAAGAACATCGGTGGCTTTAACACCACAGTCAGAGACCGTGTGTGGTCCTCTGCTCAGAATGCAGCCGAGCATGGAGACGATTACCTGCAACTGTACAGACTCCAATCTACACCAGAGGAAACTGTCGGAGCTTTACAGACACAAAGACAATTAACTGATTCTAGTTGTATATTTGTCTAACTATCATCACATCAAAGTTTCATTCTGAGAAGGAGGATGAGGAAGATGAAGGAATGGTAGAAAATAAACGTCAATTTATCAGGAAATTTGTTTTCTTTGTCAATAAGCTGAAATCTCTTCACTTCAAAACATTTGAGCACAAAAGCAACATAAACACAATTATTCATAAAATACTCGAGGGGATTTTTACTGCATCAACTTCTGCTTTGATGAAACCAGCAATTCTTTACTTTGACTGGTGTGACGTATGAAACTGATCATCTTCTGCCACAAGCAGGAAACAAGATCTGATACGAATCAGTTACACTGAAAAGTCTCAATTCAAATGCTCTGTTGTTACAGAGATATATGAATTTAGACCTTTTATAATTTACAAAACTAAGAAACATCAGAAATTTGCAGATCTACATATTTTTAATAATATTTTCTTACAAATTGTTTTGTTTCCTTCCTGCATCCGTTTAAACATGACCCAAAGTTCCAAAGTTGATTCTAATAAAATTCTGTACTCCAAGTTGTTATAAGGTTTATGTGGTTTTGCATAATTCTTATTTTTTCAGTTTAATTGCTGGGTTTCACATGACGTTGCGTTGACGTCACCAAATGCAGATGGGTGTCAGGAAGTAACCGCCGCTGCACAGAATCCTGCTGAACTCTGCTGATTCGGCTTAAAAATGCCCAAAATCTGTGCGGTCTACGGTTGTTGCAACCGCTCTAATCGGGAGAAAGACAGACGTTTTCTTCGTGTCTCAAAAGTCGTGTGCCACAAAGGTCTTGATTTAAAAAAACTTACCGAAAGAAGACGGCAGAAATGGATCACTTATCTCGAGCTAAAAACAATACACGCAGAAACGGATAATGCTAGAGTTTGCAGCGATCACTTTCTAAAATGTTGAATAAAAGGGTTTAATAAATGTTCTAGTGTTTTAGTGAACATTTACTTAGAAACACATCTACAAAAATGGCAGATAAACAAGTTTTTCTCTGGCCACAAACAACATTTTTATGGGGGGTTCTGTGGATCTCTGTGAATAGTTGAACTACATTATAGAAATATATAGAGAGAAATTACTTAAAAATCAAACAAATCTAATAGAAATTTGGATTTAAAAAGGCATAATAAGGTATTTACATGTAGATACTAGCACATAAACACACTCGTTATTAGCATTAGCAATAGTATTATTGAGCTTCATGAGTTCGCGGTGAGTTTTTACAGTCATGTGACATAAAGAATCTGTGTACACACGTGTATATGACAAGGACCGGCAGTAACATCTGTCTCAATGATGCATGTCTGTGATTACCTGTAATATGTTTATATTTCTATTATTAACGCGTTAATTAAGATTAATTAATTACACAAAAATAACGCGTTAATTTTTTTAACGCATTTTAATCGCACTTATTTAAGCACCGCAGAACATCTCTCATGAGTTTTAGCAGACCGATTATACTGGCGCACCTACCAGCGTTCATTATTTAGGACAACAACAAACCACAGTGAACATGAATGAAGAAGCGACCGCTTTGATTGGCCCCGTGGATGGGAAGTTTTGTTATAAAAATGACTGGATGGAAGCGTGGATAAGAACATGTGTGTGTGCAAGCTATGCAGCAAGGAATTTGCACATCACCGCAGCACATCGGGCCTGAAGTATCACCTCAATGTTAAACATATAGCAGCTAGCGTGGACGTTAGCCCGACTCCGAGTACAAGTGTAGACATTTTCTACACTTAATGCACTGGTCTGTTGGACTTGGTTGAACAAAAATAAACAATATTTTGTTGCTTAAGCTTATGTGTATTCAGTCATGATTCAATGGTATACTAAAAATCTGTTTGAAAAAAATTCTCACTGTTCTCTGGTCAAATATTTATATGCGATTAAAATGCGATTAATTTTGATTAATTAATTACAAAGCCTCTAATTAATTAGATCAAAATTTTTAATCGAGTCCCGGCCCTAATTTCTATATATCTACACAAACACAAACATGTACAACAGTTGTATTTTCATTAGTGTTAGCATTAACATATACCTTCAGCTTGGTTCCACAGTAAATTATTCAACATTTATTGAGTAACAAACTATTTTTATTGTACCATGTGACGAGTTTCTAAGATTTCATTATGTGGTTAATAAAAAATTATAGTTACAAGCTCAAACGCCACTAAAAAATATTCGAGTGAATAAGAGAACGTGAACAAGCTCCAGCTTCTGTTTGTTATTGTTCTCTGCATCATTAGTTCCCCTCAGCCTGGTTTCCTTTGTTCTTCACCATCGTTATCGTGTCTTATCTCTCATCGTTATCTTTCTGTTCCCTAAGTTCACTTTTCATTTTATCTAATCAACTTTATCCTGATTCTGCAGAGTCTTCACTTTTGTTTTTCTTTAAATAAGGTTCTCCTGCATCTCTGTTCTGCTTGTGGAACCTTTACAAATGTCTCCTTTGTAACAAACAAATATTTGTTACATTCTTTGTGATTGTAAAACAGATTCAGAGAAATGTATAATATATATTAAAACACATGAGTTAAGCCAGGATTTGTGTGAAGGCTGAATATTTGATCTTAAATCTACGCAAATTAATATTATTATTGCTGAACATGTGCTGCATTTATTAGTTAATAAAACTGGCTTTGATGTAAGTAATTCAATGGAAGTGGGTTTTTTAAATATCATCATGTAGAAAGTTGCAGTTTGTTTTTTGTTTGATTGAGTTTTTTATCCACAGATCATCAACATGTCCAACCATCAAAACCTCGTGCTGTGAAGGCAGTTAAGCCCTGAAGCTGGTTTTATCTGTTCTCAACTCAAAACAACCAAGTTTTTCAATGGCTTGGATTTCAAAGAAACCGAATAAACAAAGCAGACAGAGCAAAAAAAACTGAAGCTAATCCAAAGCTAATCATTCGTAATGGCAGACATAACACAATCCACTGCGGTCTGCAGCATACGAAGCCAGCAAACTTAATTTATCTGTCAATAAAAGGAAAATGTGGGGACATAAAAGGCATGTTAGGTGCCTCCTGAAACCCACAGTGTGATTTCTTTTTGTAATTACTGGAAATCCTGATTCTTTGCAGAGGCGTGGTTGTTTTTTTTTAATGTTGTAATGGAAAGTAAACACCCTGGACTGCCTCGGCTGTTTTAAATCCTTTCTTAAAAACACACAAATCCGACCTCATAGGAAGCTGACAAACGCTGGCGTAAACACAGACGTACACTCACATATACAACTGAGTTCCAGCATGCACACGCTTAGAAGCCCCGCAGAGGGGTATCGGTGCAGCAGCTGGCGTAGCCCTGGGCTCTGGGACTGTGTGGCTCAAAGCACTGTGTTTAAGACTTATTGCCTGGAGGCCCTGCTGCCAGAAGCTGTCAATCAAAGCCACATGGGAGGAGCTTGGCAACCAAAGGGACTTGTTTATGCTCCCTATAGGGAGCAAGCTCCAACGACTTCAAGTTTCCATCATGACAAATACGTCCTTAAGAGGCTTATTTGTCAAACTTGCAACCTGCAGAAAGTTACAACCAACTTTACTTCAGCTGAACTTGGAGTTATGTTGCACCACCTGCATTTTAAATGCTACTGTTAGCTCCCGTATGGCTGCTCTGCTGTAAGAGAGGAGCTGAAACTTGCAGAAATCAACACGTTTATATTAATATTTCATTGTTGTTTTTGCATTTAAATATTGATGCATTAAAACAATATCCTGCAGCAAAAAATAACTCAGCTCTCACCAAAGACGAGGACACAAAACCTCATTTGTCTTATATTTTGACACCTCTAATTTATTTTATTATGCTACATGTTTAACAAAGTGTTTCCAGCTTGGAAGAGGGTAATGAAGACTGAAGCTCCACTTGCAGCTGTTGACCTTCAGTATTTGTGAATAATAATAGTAAAAGACTATTTGTGCAAAAAGACAAAGACCCGTCATGTGACAGCTAGCACTAATAAAACGGATGTTTTCACTTTCTTACATCTTTATCGGAATCAGATTTGTATATTTTTGCAGACACTAAATCAATAATCATGACATTTTATTGCTGTGTATGTTCTTGTGTTTCACTTGGTGCAGGAGCTTAGAAACACCTCTTTATGAGCTAACGTGTGTATATTTGGCAGCTCATGTTTGCAGTGTGAGTCGATAAAGTAGGAGCAGCGTTCACAGCAATCACAGAACAAACCATTTTCAGAAAAAGCAGAAAATTTATGTGACAAATAATATGTCAACCTAAGCATGACCTCATGGGGATTTTCTACAGAAACAAGCTGTGCAGGGTTAGCGCACTGCTGTATATTATATATTTTCCCTCCATACATGTTTCCTGTTTTTCAGACAGCAATTTGTGCATTACACATATTTTATCCAACTTACTCTGTTTCCTTTTCATTATTTAAGCTTTTAAAGCTGAGCCGGAGAAATCTGTTTATATTAGTTAAAACATTTAAAGTTAGTCTGAAATCATGAAACAATTTGACTGTATGTTGATCCAGGACTTTTTATTTACTGCACTGAAGTATTTGACAGCAAAGATTTTGGGCAGTTGTGTATGTTTCTTCCTTTAAATGCACCATCACATGTTCTGGACAACCTGCAGCCACATAAAGCTGCACATCAATCAGAGCAAATAGTAGAACTAAACAAGGCAACATGAACAGAGTGGCGTGTGGGAAAGAATCTGTTCTGATACACTTACCATTTAGTTTTTATTAATGAGCATCCAGGTTCTGATCCAAGTCCAAACACCAAGGTCAAAAACTATTATCTGTTTAAAATTCACACTTTTAGCTGAAGCTAGAGTTGCATCACATATATGTAAATCCAAATTGTGATGTCACTGTGCATAATATTTCAGGTGTCATGGTATTTTATATTCTCTGTGTCAGTGGTATGTTTGGAGAATCAGATGGACTCTGTCTGCTGTTGATTCCCACAGATGAATTGTATAATTCAGCTTTGCTTCATATTCTCAAGATGAAACCAAAAAAATCCATCAACAATAAGCTGATAATCGAAGCTGTTTCGATAATTCTTAAATCAATTATTTTGAAACATTTGAGGTTTTTGTGTTGACAAAAGTAATGCTGCACAGTGAGGCAGCTGACATACAGTGGGGCAAAAAAGTATTTAGTCAGCCACCAATTGTGTAAGTTCTCCCACTTAAAAAGATCAGAGAGGCCTGTAATTTTCATCATAGGTATACCTCAACTATGAGAGACAAAATTAGGAAAAAAAATCCAGAAAATCACATTGTCTGATTTTTAAAGAATTTATTTGCAAATTATGGTGGAAAATAAGTATTTGGTCAATAACAAAAGTTAATCTCAATACTTTGTTATATAGCCTTTGTTGGCAATGACAGAGGTCAAACGTTTTCTGTAAGTCTTCACAAGGTTTTCACACACTGTTGCTGGTATTTTGGCCCATTCCTCCATGCAGATCTCCTCTAGAGCAGTGATGTTTTGGGGCTGACGCTGGGCAACACGGACTTTCAACTCCCTCCAGAGATTTTCTATGGGGTTGAGATCTGGAGACTGGCTAGGCCACTCCAGGACCTTGAAATGCTTCTTACGAAGCCACTCCTTCGTTGCCCGGGCGGTGTGTTTGGGATCATTGTCATGCTGAAAGACCCAGCCACGTCTCATTTTCAATGCCCTTGCTGATGGAAGGAGGTTTTCACTCAAAATCTTACGATACATGGCCCCATTCATTCTTTCCTTTACACGGATCAGTCGTCCTGGTCCCCTTGCAGAAAAACAGCCCCAAAGCATGATGTTTCCACCCCCATGCTTTACAGTAGGTATGGTGTTCTTTGGATCCAACTCAGCATTCTTTCCCCTCCAAACACGACAAGTTGAGTTTCTACCAAAAAGTTCTATTTTGGTTTCATCTGACCATATGATGTTCTCCCAATCCTCTTCTGGATCATCCAAATGCTCTCTAGCAAACCGCAGACGGGCCTGGACGTGTCCTGGCTTCAGCAGGGGGACACGTCTGGCACTGCAGGATTTGAGTCCCTGGCGGCGTAGTGTGTTACTGATGGTAGCCTTTGTTACTTTGGTCCCAGCTCTCTGCAGGTCATTCACTAGGTCCCTCCGTGTGGTTCTGGGATTTTTGCTCACCGTTCTTGTGATCATTTTGACCCCACGGGGTGAGATCTTGCGTGGAGCCCCAGATCGAGGGAGATTATCAGTGGTCTTGTATGTCTTCCATTTTCTAATAATTGCTCCCACAGTTGATTTCTTCACACCAAGCTGCTTACCTATTGCAGATTCAGTCTTCCCAGCCTGGTGAAGGTCTACAATTTTGTTTCTGGTGTCCTTTGACAGCTCTTTGGTCTTGGCCATAGTGGAGTTTGGAGCGTGACTGTTTGAGGTTGTGGACAGGTGTCTTTTATACTGATAACGAGTTCACACAGGTGCCATTAATACAGGTAACGAGTGGAGGACTGAGGAGCCTCTTAAAGAAGTTACAGGTCTGTGAAAGCCAGAAATCTTACTTGTTTGTAGGTGACCAAATACTTATTTTCCACCATAATTTGCAAATAAATTCTTTAAAAATCAGACAATGTGATTTTCTGGATTTTTTTTCCTCATTTTGTCTCTCATAGTTGAGGTATACCTATGATGAAAATTACAGGCCTCTCTGATCTTTTTAAGTGGGAGAACTTACACAATTGGTGGCTGACTAAATACTTCTTTGCCCCACTGTAATCATCATAGTGAACAACAATGACAGTCTATGAGATTCCCTGAACATGACAATTACTTAAGCATCACATTTTATTATCTACATGACAGATAATTCTGATTTACTGGCTCAAAAACCCACTGGGAGGCTCTCGAACGTGCAAACAGATGAGACTGGAGGAGGAGAGTGTAAAAGGGAAAGACAAGTCTCTCCACTGAGCTCCATCCTCTGAGGTCTACCAGCAGCTGGACCTTCCTTCAGGATTCTGGGGAGAAGTACGGGCCTATCAGAGCTGCTGAAATCCTTTTTCTTCTCTTTGTCCTGTCTGAGAGCGTTAGGACCATCACATCTGTCAACCTATCGCCGTGTAGTGTGGTTACAATGAATCCTCCGAGGGCAGACTGCAGATGTGTGAGTGTGCATGTAGGTGAAGCTTCAGTCAGTGTGTGACTGGGACTTTGGGAACTTCGCTGTGCAGGTTGCCTGGGATTAAACTTAGTTTAATTTAGTTAAACTGTCCGCTAAAAAAGAACCAGTTCAACTTTGCAGACGGCCCTTGATTTTCATTGCTAACCTTGATTCAGGGAAATGATGAAGGTTGCTCAGGCCCCCCCTGAGGGTCACTGACATATCTCACATCAACAGAATGCGAGAGCCTGTGGGATGCTTTGATTTATTACCGGCCTAATTAGGTCACCCGAGGCCAAGATTCATTTGACAGGAAGCAGAATCAAAACTACATATTTCACCAGCTTCCATCCCTGGTACTCGCTGCTCTGCACCACCCTCTGCTTTCTGCCTAACAACCATGCTAATGACACACATTACACATCATCAAATACACACTGGTGATCAGAATATATGGAGATCTCCTCCATAAATATGGAAACTCATGCTAATTGGAGGCTAAAGCTGTGATTACAGTTGTAAAGCCGGTGCTACAAATCACCATGGTGCCACAGATGTAATGACCTTCACCAGGAGGGAGTTAGCATGATATAAAATGCATGAAGAAATCATACAGACAACGTATAAGGTGAGACATATAGAGGCACCGATGCCCCAATTAAACTCTTACTGTGAAGAGTTGTTGATACACAGCAGCATCAGTTTATGAAAAATTAAAGGCTGAAAACCAAACAGGCTGTATTATCTCATTTGTGCAGCTAATTTCAGAGCTTGTGCTGGATTTAATTTGTCATTCAAGTGGAGTGAGAAGTGCATGGGAATTAGAAAAGCTGAAGGACAAAAAAAAAGAAACTATACAGCATGAATGCATTCTACAAATCAGCACAAATCAAATCCCAGATGGAGATGAAGTTTCTCATTCAGCCTCTCCAGCATATAACCAGGGTTTCAAGTAATATCTTTGTGTGGGTGATGCAATAAGCAGAGGGTCCTGCTCAACAATGAAGCTCCAGCTGATCCTATCACTACTGCCACAGAGAGTCATCAATAACCCTCCCAGAAGCTGCCGAGTGCCCACCGCATGGACATCTGCCCTTCACTCAGAAGACAAAGAGAGGAGTTTTGTGTTGCAGGTGGGAGGAGGTGTATCAAGGCAGACATTTTTCTTTTCTTTTCTTTTCTCTTTTTTTTTTTTTTTTTACATCTGAAGCCTCTCCAGGAGTCCTCTGTTTTGCTGTGAGGCACATTGTACAACTGCTGTGTTGTATGGAGAAGTCTGTCGGTAATTATTATCCATCAGACAGGGTTGTAAATTTGTACAGCTTCCATGTTGGCAGCCATGTTGCATGATACAGTGTCAGTGTGCTGCAGAGTTTTGTTGCTCAGTCTGACTTCAACGACAACAACAACAAAAACAGATGGTAATATTTCAATCATGTGATTACAAAATAAAAGTAACATAATCATTAAATCTCGTGATTTTACCTTAAAATCCTTAAACATCCATCTCGTTGTCTCTTTCAGTTGGATGTAATGATTCTCTAAACAGGCAGCAAAAAGTCTATTTAATGTGGATCTATATCAGAACTCTGTAAACATGTTCCATATTTTCCACTCATGGCAGCTCCTACTGGAAGAGAAATATTACTGTACTCCAACTAGAATCTTAACAAAGCATCTCATTAGGAACTTTTTGCACCACAGCACATGACAATTAATTGTTCCCAATGCCATTTAGTCTATAAATGGTCTCACAGCTCCTATATTTTCATGATGAAGTGCAAATTCTGCTGTGAACATATAGGAGAGGTGTAAATGATACTTTCTTCAAAATGTCCCCACAAATCTATCAGCTGTTTGCAACTCCAAGATTAGCTTTAGTTAGAAGTCAGCGGATTCCAGGAGTCTTACAACCATACAAAGTCTTTTATTTAGAAAGCAGAACTAACTGATCAACTGGAGGTTTCATCAGGCTGATTTTACCATTATAAAAAGGCATTAGCCTGACCTGAGCATTCTAAGCTAATTAACAGGCAAGCTGATCTGTGCACAGTACTGTACTGTGTCAATCGAACTGTACTTCCTTTTACAAAAGAGTCTTTAATTTACACAAATTGGAGTGTTATATGAAAGACTTCGAGACATATAACACTGATCTTTATGTATTTGCTCAAATATCTTCAGTTACAGAAATAAGAAGTGAGGTGACATGCAATTCAAATGGGAGAATTATATACATGAGGTAGATTCTTAAATTAAACAGAAAGAGAGTTATGCTAATCTGAAGTTTCTGCAGATGATGTTTTTAGATGTATTTGCAGAGAGAAGAGACTGTTTTCAGGAACCCGATGTGGGCAGAAATGTTTTGACCTTAACTAGTTTCCCCCGGTACGATTCAAAAGGCTGGTTTCACATGTGCTTGATTCTGATGTGAAGAGAATTCACTTCATGGTGGTTAAAAAGGTTTCATGTCTCAGAAATGCACCGTTTCAACAACAGAGTATAAATATCGTGAAAAAGACTTGCTTGCCTATATTTCCCCCAGAGGATACAACCAGCAGCGTGTGCACCTTGAACAAAGCCACAAAAAGGAGGCAAATCATTTCTTTCAAAGTGCCCCTAAGGATTGTTGCCTTGCATGATACTGTAAAAAAAAAGGGGCACAAGAGCTACCAAAGCCTCTTTACTGCCACAACACACTCCCCTCTGCAGTTCCCTTTAGTCACCTCATTCTTCTTCTTCCCTTTCAGCAACCGTCTCCTCATTTTTCTTCCCCATTCTTACATTCCTTTAATCACCACCCTCTGACTCCAACTTCCTATGCTCTGGCACAGGCCCAGGTGGGCAAGCATTGCTCACTTCTCCCTGAGGATGGAGTAGGGGGGGAATTAAACACGTGGACACCCACTGTGGCGTAGAAGCCACATGAAAGTGCATCAAAAGGCTTCAGATCACAGATATTCACTCCTTTTCCTTTTCTATAAAGCCCAGCAGCAAGCATGAGATTATGCGCATGCAAAAAAAAAAAGAAGTGCTACATAACAATCACTGTCAGAGACAAAATGATGTCTGCAGCTCTTTAAAGCAAGCTGTGAAGCAGAGACGCAGAATGCTTCTGACTGCACTTGTCTGACCATCTGATTGTGCTTCAGAATTATTTAACCATAGAAAAAGCAACAGAAATGGACAAATAAAAGGCTAAAATCCTCATGCATTATTCCCAACCATCTTTAATGGGCCATTTATAAAGTTGTGAAGTCTAATACAAAAGTAGAAAAACAGGCCTCTTTGTTCCAGAAGTCTTTATTCATATTTCAGATATTTTTCATGCTGCAGAGAATCACTTCAGACTAAAGTTTCTCTACAGTTTAGCCTCATTGATTTGAAAGGCAGTTTGTGAGAATGTCATTGACTGACTTTTCAGATTTGATATCCCTCGAAAAACAGACTCTCTGTCTCTGAATGCAACTGAAACCCACCTTTTTATAAGAGGGGGCTGAGTATTCCTTTTGTTTCCTGAAATTAGGCAAAATTAGAATTGCTTGAATAAAACATGCTGGCTTGGGTAGACTGAAAAATAAACCATGCTAAAATACCCTTTTAAGACTAAGCATTTGCTGGTGGCATAACAGAGAGCGGAGATATTGGGGACAACTATTTATAGTCAAAGTTTGCCTAATGCTTAAGACTACAGAAAAAAGAGGATACATATTTCTCTCTAAAACTAGCTTCGGATACAACGCGTACCAGTGCATATTTTGCAGCAAGTCTTCAGGGATTTGTGTTTTCTGTGATGTTTACTGCTCACAAGAGACTTTTCTTGCCCAACTTTAAAGGAGCGCCTCCTCTCAGGCACACAAACATCCAGACTGAAGGAGAGCCTCGTCTTAAGGGAGCAAATGCTCCATCTCTCGCCGTCTTTACATAAGCTAAATGGAAGGCTCTGAAACGCAGTGAAAAGACAGTGTTGCGTGAGAATGTGGTGAGACTGACAATGACTGAGCGAAGGAGGAAACAGAATTACAGACTGCTGCAGCACAATCACACCAACCAGAACTTCTGGAAACAGACTGTCCACATTGCTTCATCAATTAGTTATGATATTTAAGCACAAGAAGCCAAATTACACATTCATTTTCAAAAGACTGAGGCTGCATTTCCAAAAAGTAGAAAGATAGATTAATGAATTAAAACTTGAAATAAATTATGTAATGATCTCAGATACTCCTCCTTCAGAATGACTAGCATCATGATCCTGTTATGATTTAAATACTTATCAAATAAGTTGTTCCCTGCTGTTTCTATGTGCTCAAGATGGCGTCCTCCATCCTCAACATGCTATACATCAACAGCAAGCTCCCCGTGAAGTCCTCCACACTCAGTAACACCAGGATCCAGGCCACATACAGTGGGGCAAAAAAGTATTTAGTCAGCCACCAATTGTGTAAGTTCTCCCACTCAGAGAGGCCTGTAATTTTCATCATAGGTATACCTCAACTATGAGAGACAAAATGAGGAAAAAAAATCCAGAAAATCACATTGTCTGATTTTTAAAGAATTTATTTGCAAATTATGGTGGAAAATAAGTATTTGGTCACCTACAAACAAGTAAGATTTCTGGCTTTCACAGACCTGTAACTTCTTTAAGAGGCTCCTCGGTCCTCCACTCGTTACCTGTATTAATGGCACCTGTGTGAACTCGTTATCAGTATAAAAGACACCTGTCCACAACCTCAAACAGTCACGCTCCAAACTCCACTATGGCCAAGACCAAAGAGCTGTCAAAGGACACCAGAAACAAAATTGTAGACCTTCACCAGGCTGGGAAGACTGAATCTGCAATAGGTAAGCAGCTTGGTGTGAAGAAATCAACTGTGGGAGCAATTATTAGAAAATGGAAGACATACAAGACCACTGATAATCTCCCTCGATCTGGGGCTCCACGCAAGATCTCACCCCGTGGGGTCAAAATGATCACAAGAACGGTGAGCAAAAATCCCAGAACCACACGGAGGGACCTAGTGAAGGACCTGCAGAGAGCTGGGACCAAAGTAACAAAGGCTACCATCAGTAACACACTACGCCGCCAGGGACTCAAATCCTGCAGTGCCAGACGTGTCCCCCTGCTAAAGCCAGGACACGTCCAGGCCCGTCTGCGGTTTGCTAGAGAGCATTTGGATGATCCAGAAGAGGATTGGGAGAACATCATATGGTCAGATGAAACCAAAATAGAACTTTTTTGTAGAAACTCAACTTGTCGTGTTTGGAGGGGAAAGAATGCTGAGTTGGATCCAAAGAACACCATACCTACTGTAAAGCATGGGGGTGGAAACATCATGCTTTGGGGCTGTTTTTCTGCAAGGGGACCAGGACGACTGATCCGTGTAAAGGAAAGAATGAATGGGGCCATGTATCGTAAGATTTTGAGTGAAAACCTCCTTCCATCAGCAAGGGCATTGAAAATGAGACGTGGCTGGGTCTTTCAGCATGACAATGATCCCAACACACCGCCCGGGCAACGAAGGAGTGGCTTCGTAAGAAGCATTTCAAGGTCCTGGAGTGGCCTAGCCAGTCTCCAGATCTCAACCCCATAGAAAATCTCTGGAGGGAGTTGAAAGTCCGTGTTGCCCAGCGTCAGCCCCAAAACATCACTGCTCTAGAGGAGATCTGCATGGAGGAATGGGCCAAAATACCAGCAACAGTGTGTGAAAACCTTGTGAAGACTTACAGAAAACGTTTGACCTCTGTCATTGTCAACAAAGGCTATATAACAAAGTATTGAGATTAACTTTTGTTATTGACCAAATACTTATTTTCCACCATAATTTGCAAATAAATTCTTTAAAAATCAGACAATGTGATTTTCTGGATTTTTTTTCCTCATTTTGTCTCTCATAGTTGAGGTATACCTATGATGAAAATTACAGGCCTCTCTGATCTTTTTAAGTGGGAGAACTTACACAATTGGTGGCTGACTAAATACTTTTTTGCCCCACTGTACTTACACGAGACATGCCAGGGTGTCACTACAAGATGCTAACACAACATTATCATGTGACGGCTTGTAGCCATCAGGTCATTTGCTTTTCACCCAAATTATGAATAAGGTAAGAACTTTCAGGTTTGTAAGTCTGTGTTGTGTCGAATCAGAGGAATCAGGTCACAAGGATCTCTGGCACGTTTCCATCCTATGAGTTGTTTTTATTTCTGCTTCTCATAAACAAAGTCCGGTTGTATGTTTTTAAGATGAACTCGGGATGCATCTGAACAGACTCGATGCCGTGCAGCACTCTCCTCAGGACGGATGTTGTGTGTCAGTGATCTTCTGACTCCATTCATGACTTTTATCCAACTGAGACTTATAAACCTGAAACTTTCCAAACTCAATCAGAACTGAAGTGGACAAAAGGTGAAACATCTTCAGAACAAGAAAAAGACAGTTAACTTTCTACCCGTTACATCCAGAAAACCGTCTGTATGACTGTTTGATCTGTTGAAATCTTTAATTAATGTCTTTCTTAATGTTCATAAATCATGTAAATGTTTCAAACTAATTTTGACAATCTATGTGGAAACCACGCTCATTCCTTGAGATCGTTGCACCCCTTATATTAGGACAGTAATCTGTATATCATCAGAACGTGTTTGGACTCCAGGTGCTAAAACTCCAGGGATAACTTGGTAAAAAGGCATGAAAGCAGGCAGCAGAACTAACAAAGGACAGAGGGTAAAGCCCAAAGCTAAGTGCACCAAGATAATCAGGAACAGGTGGAAATAATTAGGAAATGCACAAGGGAGTGATTGAGACAAGGATGGGAAATAAAATCAGCTGGTAGATGCAACAAATGTGCCTCCCAAATTAAAACAGGATGGAGCATGAAAGTGACACAGCATATGAAATAAATAAAATCTTCTTTAAGACCAGCTGAAAATAGTTTTTAACAATGTGTTTTCATGCAGTTTCTACAGTTTCAGCAGACGCTTCTGTTTCTGTCCTGCATCAGTATTTATGCAGGACTTTTGTAACAAAGTCTGAAATTTGTATTACCATGTGACACAAACCGAGTAAATAAAAATGAAAGTAAATAAATATTTAATTCTTCCTCAAACTTACATAATGTTTAACTCAACATGACTAGTTTTGCTCTTGAACCAAATTGAACCCAGCTCATCTCCATGGAATCTCTCCTGATTCTCCAAAATAAAAGCCCCCCTGTTTACTTTCTGCTACAGCTGATAGAAAACTTATTTGGGGGATTTGTGCTGGTGGGTTTTGTAGAGTACATGATCCTCCTCTAAAGGATTTCTATGGATACACACGCTCATCCAAAAATTCCTAACAAACATCTGAATTTCCATGAATGAAGACAGCTCTCAGTGTCATTCAGTCAATATGAATGTCCTTTAGTTCAAACTCTAAACATTACCATTAGTAATGTTTGACATTCTGCTTCTGACTCTTGGCCTTTTGTTGGAATAGATTTTCCATTTTCTCACTCTAACGTCCTATTTTTCACATTAATGACGTGACACCCCCGTGGTTTAATCTAATAAGAATGAATCAGTTGATTGATACGGTCCTGTCAGGAGGAGGGCTTCTAATGTGACAGAGACGATGGTTAATTCAATAAAGCAGACTTGCCGGGCTCAGTAGCAAGAGACTGGGCTGAGCATGAAAATGTGGAGTGATTTTTGTGTGTTAGTGGGGTACTCCCCATTATACAGCTGACTTTGTCAGACATCTGACTTTGCGCTGTCCTTTGTGGCGTCCATAGCTGTCAGGAAAAACAGCAGGCGCTTATCTCCTCCCGTCTGCTGGCTTATCTACTGCTCACCTACACGTCGATGGGAAATCAATGGGAAGCCTTCAGTGTGAAGTCAATATAACAAATGACCAATTCAAACTGGCACTTACAGCACTCCTGAAAGCAGCTCTCACTCACTGCCACCGGTCCTGAAGCTGAGCAGTCACATGACCCCTTTCTGACTCTTTGGTATCAGGCGCACAGAAAGCAATAAAAGTTTGGAAAATGCAGCAGGGCGTCAACTGTTTAACTGAGAAAACCCTCAAAACAGCCCAAGAATATTATTTCTTTTTACTATATTGTGCTGAAGAGATAGATAAGCACAGATCTATTCTTCTAACCTTAAAAACATTGATTTAAAAAAAAAAAGTAAAAAATCCTCGAAATGAAGTGCCGGATTTTTCTGGGCTGCTCTCTGGATGAACTCGCCTTTCGCCACTAAAATGAACTAATGTGAAATCTTGCGCATCAACTCTAATGAAGCTGTTTTCACTTGGTCACTTTGGTTTTCGGAGACAGCTACTATCTTTTGAACTTCATGCCAACAGAATGACTCACAAATTGAAAGTGCTGCTCAAAGCACTTTCAAAGAAATGTCACAGACCCTGAAGGGCCAGCCAATTTCCAGAACCTTCTCCAGTGAAAACTGCCCTTCATTATCCCCTCCATATGTCTCTCAGTCTTCAGCTTATTTCATGGGTTGAGTTTCTTTCTTTTAACATTTTGAGAGAGGAGCTGTCAGAAATTGCTCCGTTCGATCCGTATTCTTTTTTTCTCTGCAGAAACATTCCTCAAATAAATGTGTCAGACTCACAAAGTCAGACACCATCACAGCTGACCTTCTACGTCTATAAGTAGAGAAAAGCAGATGACGGGACAACACTCAAGCTGAGAGCTCAATCAATACAGAACCTGCATCGGGATTAGAAAACATTGAGAGGCTCCTCACCAGTAGAGGAAGCTCAACTTGGTGATCATGAGCATTTAGTTTATAGAAAAAGCATCATGACTTGTTTAAATCTGAAGGTGGGCAGTTTCATTCACATTCAACACACTTGCAGATGGTCAAGTGAAACACCAGAAACAAGCTGTCAGACTGCAACCAAGTCACGACTACATTTTAGATTGTGAAGTGGAAACTGAGGCGTGATCTTCAAACAGTTTACAAGGTGTTTCTGTCCAACCCATCACAGCTGTGTGGAAGTCTCTAGTTATCTGTAGGTAGGTCTGTAAAGGTCTGTAAGAAGAGTAGAAACATGTGGAAGTGTGTTTAAATCAAATGGAAATACGATCTAAGGTCTCTCGTGTTTGTAAGTCCTGATGCAGAGATGTTTGATTACAGCTGCTTGCAGAGTTGGAACTGAAGAGTTCAAGAGCTTGTTTGTGAGCTTTTTTTTTTTTTGAAAATTACAGCTTTGCATTATTTTAAGTTGAGAAAAGTGATAAGTAACATATTGCTGAAGACAGGTGAGTTCAAACTCTTGTGTTTTTAGTCAATTTTTTTTTTCCCTGTAACAACAAAACACTGAATGATCTGTGTGCTGCAGCAGGAACCCGGGATCAAATACAACCCTCTAGCTGTGAGGGGCTTTTAAACGGTGATGAGAAACCACCATCAAGTCTGTCTGCGCATACGGCGCTGCACATCAGCAACACCGTGAAGATAATCAAGTTCTAATATTTACATGTTTCATGAAATCCAAGTTTCAGATTTTCAGCTGACATGTTTACATTGTTTTGTTTTATTATTCTTACCTTCTTGATGTAGCAATGCAGTTTCTAATTCCTATAAACCTCAACGAGAGTGAATTTTTAATCTGGCTGCACAAATACTGGCTACATTTTTATTATAAATCACTCAAACCATCTTATATTTGTTCTCACAGTCTGTAGTTGTACAGGAAATAAGTGTTTTCTAATTAGTGGTGTAATCACTTTTTCTTTTTTTTCTGACAATCCAAAAAAACAGGCACAAGTTCACATTTTAATCTTTAAATACTTCAAATAACTTGAAGGTGTTTGGTAACATATCAGCTGATTTCAAAATGCACAAAGATCGACTTGCATAAAAAGAGATAATGTCTCTTCTAAACTGAAACGGGTAACAAAAGGGTCGTGTTTATCAACCATCATCAACCTCAAATTTGTAACTAAAACCTTTAGGACTTAATTCAACCACATGACTGAGAAATGATTCCAAAGGATCAGCAGCATGACCTGGAATCACATGGAAACAAGTATGATGCGCTTGAAAGAACCTCTTTTCATTATCAAAGATGTGATCAGAGTTCTTCGTAAAAAGTCCCTCAAGTTTCATCTATCTGGTCAGAAACAATAAAGAAAAGTGTCGAGGTGCTGAAAACAAGGCTTTTAATACATCTGCAGCCAGTTTAGGTTTGATGATAGCTAGTGGTAATAAAACAGAAAAAAGCACTTAGTGCAGTAATGTGTGATCTTTTGAGGATAAAAGGTAACCTCTGTAACTCTGGAGGAGAGAAATTACAGGGCAGACAATAAATTCAGGATTGGTACGATTAGACTGGTTGTGTTTGAGAGAGATGTGGCACAAAAAGATCATAAAAATATCAGGAATGGCATTTTAACTGCAGCTTTTAGGTTTTAATACCAGACAAATAAAACTGTGGATTGTTGTTTAATTTTTTTACTGAACGTCATTTTGAACTTAAAAATAATAATAATCTATTCAGCCGTTAAACAGCCAGACAGCTTTCTCTTCTCTTTATGTTTTTCCTTGTAAACACACTGATATAAGGAGCCAAACTAATGCTTCCTCTTCAGACGTCCAGCCAAACAAAAGCCTGTGAAGTGATAAGTGGCCCCAGTTGATCACATCTAACACAGAGCTGTAAGAGTCCAGTAAAAATAATCCCATTGTTCTCAATCCCACACAAACAGCTGAGGACAGAGTGAAAACGTTCACTAAATCAATGCAAAGAAAATGAGCAGAATACAAAGTGATAGATGAAGGTAGAAATAAAACCCCCGTTAAACAGCATTAACAGGTGAAATCGATGTATGTGCAACTCAGTAGTTTCTACATTTTATTAATTATAGTGATAAAAAAAATCGATTTCAGACCTTCTGGAAACATTCTAACACCAGGTTAGAGGGAACTCAAACAAAACAACAGCAGATTATTTGGTCATTGTGACAAAACACAAAGACACCGTTGTGTTTCTTTTATCTGGAAATGTTCTACCCTGGAACGTTCACTGTTTGAGCTGCCATCTTTGTCAAACTGTGACTATTAAACTGTCTAGTATAGGAATGATATCAAATCAGATTATACTGTGAACCTCTAAAAAAATATTTACAGGCTATAAATGCAAATTAGTCTTGTCAAAGTTTTTAGGCTGTTGAGCTAAAAGGCACAGAGTTTTATAAACAAAATCTAATACATAATAATTCAGACACTATGATTGAAAATGCTTTAAATTCATAAAATTCTTGCTGAACTCATCAACCAGGTTGATAATGTTAATAAACTGAAGAGATCAATCTAATTTATTAAAAATAAATAGATAAAGTGTTTGTGTGTTTCTCTTTGGAAGTTGCATTTCAAAATAAAAGAAGAAAAAAAGACACTTTCTATGGTCACCTTTAACTGTATAATAATTCTTATTGGTCACAATAATAAACAGAACAACTTTTAAGTATGATGCATTTAAGGCAAGTAGTCTGACAGCAAATTTAAAATATTGGATTTTTTGGGTTTCAAGTTTCTCTCTCAAGCTTTGGGTGGATGCAAAAGTTTAACAGAGTTTCAAACTCAAGGTCCATAACCCTGTCTCTGATCGGACTTTAATACAGCTCTTGTAAATAAAGTTCTGCTCATGTTATTTATTAAAAAGAAACATGTGCATAATGGCTTAAATTTGGCAATTAAAATAAATCTACAACAAATAATAAAACACCACATGTTCCTAAAGTCAGAGCAGGATGGGTCATAAAGAAATACACAATGAAATAAAATACATTTTAGATAAAGAGAGTGAAAACGCAGCAACACCAGACAGAAGAGCCCCAATTACTGTTTTTCAATGGGTCGATTCTGATTATTTTTTAGGGAGCAGATACAGACTCAACCCTATTCAAGCAGATTTGCTCCATTTGGACTCATTAATATAATCATTTTAGATTCATAACTCATAGATTTATAAAACAAATGTCTTTGATTCAGCCCTGTGGCCCAATGAGGCTCAAAACATCTTACATGTTTTACAGTTTATTTAAATGTTTGCTGTGTATGTAGTTCAAAGTATAACTATTTCCACAAAAAATACTTTTTATACCCTCATTATGTAAATATATACAGCTCCACAGTAAATATGACACTAAGCTTTTAATGTAAAAAATTTTTTTGATATTTTAGTCAACTTGCCATGAAATGAAGTTCTATTGCAGAACGGTTTAAAATGGCAAAAATCAGCTTAAATAATCGTCCAATCAAAGAATCGGACTATGTACCAGAAACGTAGAATCAAATACCCCAAACTGAAATTATTAACCTAAATGCAAACATTCTGGATTCTTTAAACCACCCAGTCAATACAATGTTACGCAGTTTTAAAACAGAAGTATTGACCACATGCTGCTTGATAGAGGAAAGAGGTCATGAAGATGTTTATTCAACAAAAGATTTAAAGAACCAAGTTTTTCTGAAGTTTCATTGAATAGAAGAATAAAAATAGCTTGAACTATTTTTCATATTCTCTAGTGTGTTTCTATAGGGTTATATCAAACTACTACAACGGTATAAAGTATCTTATTTTACATCTAAGGAAAACTATAGACAATTGCCTGTTTTTGTAAAAAGACCACAGACATTAGTGAGTAATAAAAACACCAGACAGTATCTCAATATCACAGATAATCACAGGATCTGTGCTCATTAAAATAAAGTCTGAAAATCTTGTTGATTTCATAAAGAAGATAAAAATATTGACAGGTGATAAAACTGCAACAGAAATGTCAGGAGTTTCAATCAAACAGCGTCCTGGTCACAGCCACTGAAGCACGGCGGCTGTCAGTGATGAATCGCTTTAAGCATGCATTCATAATGTCCTCGCACCATCACAACAGGACACGCACATCTGTCATACTTGAATGTGAACAACATTCTCTACAGTGAAGCCCATATGTGGAACACAATGGGCTGCGCAGGTATCAGTCACTATACAGTACATTAGGGAAATGTAGATGCTGTAAAATGGGCTGACAGCTGTGTGGTTGATGCAACTACAAAGAGGAACAATGGCTGTAGGGATGTATGTGTATGTGCAAGTGTGTATAGCACAATGGGTTACTTACCTAAGATGGAAATCCACATGGGGGAGAAGACATGAAACAGAGAGGAAAAGAAACTGTTAAATCAACGATTAGATTTTTAAGTACAATATCAGGCAGTATTTCCTGCAAAGCCTCATTAGGAGACCGTGTGATACAAATATTAGTTTATCTTTGATCTAAATCTATAGTTAGAAGCTTCCAAACAGCAGCATCAGCTTTGTGTACAAGCATCTCCCCTCCCTCACCTGTCCTTCTCCTCCCCTCCGGGGTGCTACGTACTCCTTAATGATTCTTACTCCACTAGTCAAGAACAAATTAGCATCCTTGCTAGTGCTCCCAACAACCAGAAAGCTGGATTGGGAATTATTTTGGGAGGAGAGATTGAGAAACGAAAAATGAAAAAAGCAAAAGAACCCAGAAAGTTTACTTTTCCTGTGTTGTGATCGATGGAGAGGAAAGGAGGGGGTTCCGAGGGGAAACACACGTAATTAGCAAACTTGTAAAAATAAAACAAGGTAAGGAGCATAATGATTGTCGATATCCATCCGATGTCCCAGTTGTTTTGGCAGATACAGACTGAAACTAAGAACAACAGTTACAAAAACACGCAACATGAGTTTAAAAGGAGGAGTTTGGAAAAATGTGAATAAAATTAATCCCTTTAAAAGTTCCTTTTCCTCAAATGCCCAAAATGTCACAGTTGATCAAGCAAATACTAATTGAAGAAACCTTTAAACCGTCTTCATTTTCATGTGATTTCTGAACGTGTCCAATGCTGCACCAGGAGAGCTGAAGCTAGCAGATGCTATAGCTAGCAGCTGCATCTGCTATTTGTACTTCCAAATACCCAAAGAAGCCTGTGCAAGTAACTGCACAATGTGCATTTTCTGGTCAATTCAATGTTTATGACACTGCTCTAAGGTTTTGGAGACGAAATTTGTTTTTGGACGACAACAATCCATATTTACATCGATCTTACTCAGACTAGCTGTTTGAATTAAAACTGTTCAACGTCGATAAAACGTCAGATACATTAAAACATCAAAATATCTGAACTACTGCTTTGGGAAGAAATTTGCACCAGTTATATTAAATGTATTTTACCTGATCTGCAAAACACCCAAAACAAACAATATGAAGTTTCCTTGCAGTAGCAATAAATCCTCGCAAGTTTTAGCAACAGCTATACTTGATTTGCCCGCCATAAAACCTCAGAACCAAAGTACAATATGAGTATTTTAGTTTCCTGAAGAAGAAAAGCTGAATAGATGATCTGAGAGAAGGAGACATCAGGTCAAGGGATTCCTCAATACATCAAACTTGACACCTTCAGCTGCTTTGAGCGTTCATGTGTCTTTTTTTCACGGCCATGACACAGACACATTCTTCCCCCAATCATTCCTGCTACTTCCACCGCGATGGCTGCTGTTCGTCTTTCACCTGTCAGTCACGTTTGGTGGTTTGATGGCCCTGAGCATGACAGGGAGCAGAAAATAACTGTGGTGGCAGGGCTGAGGCAAAAGGCTTGCTGCAGTGCTGGAATAATACTAGAGCTTCGCTTATCTCCTAAAACAAAATACCTGTTATGAGTTGTCTCAAAACGCCTGGAGAATATTGCCTCTACTTTGGCTGCAGGTAATTGGATTGTGATATTTACGTGATTTTGCTGTCAGTTTTCTCTTGTGGGGTGGAAATCTTATTTGTTTCCCATCATGCCAATCTGTTCTGACCATGTTTGTTGTCAGTGGGATTATAAGATCCATTTACTGCAATTCAAACACCCTCTGGTTCAAACATTTTACCAAAAAGACCAGAAAGTACAACATCACAACTGCTGTGACTTTTTACCAGTTTCTGCATAGTTTCAGACTAACACTAATCCTACAAAACAAACAACTTTCCAACCAAAGTTTACATTTCTATACATTAACTTCTGGCAGTAAAACTGCTGAAGCTCTTATTGTGAAATGCAATCACATGAGAGACACTGCAGGGTGTCAGGATTCATCCGAGTTGTTAATCTAGATGTCAGCTGAAGAACAATATTCTGAAAACATTCTGCTTTTCGGACCTCTCACCTCCACTAATGGACCATACAACATGCTCTCCTTTACCCATCTGCCATATTTGCTTACACTCCCAGGAGCACAGAGGGGTTATTCAGATGGAGCAACCACTAACCAAAGTTTTGAGGACATAGACATCTTCCTAAGGGGGTTTTAAAGGAAACTTGAGACAACAGATCATTCCCTCAAAAACCAGCAATCTGAGTACTTAGGTTGTGTGAGCTGCTATTGATCGAGGCAGATAATTGGGTCCGTAATAGAAACAACGCTTGCAGGTAATGCTCTGCAAAGGGGATTTAAATATGATGAAGTGGAGCTGATTGGGCCTCATTGAGAAGCTGTCAGCGTGTCACTTCACGCTCTCTCCTCCCTGATCCTCCCTCTCGTGTCAGAATACAGTGTTTGATGACATCTCATTATGTCAAAACACAATAAAACCTTCTTATGATTTCTTCAATGTTACCAAAATAAAAAGGAGTTTTAATCAGCTGAAGGATCCATCAATAATCAGTCGTACAATACATGTAAGAACGCCTGATTGCGTCAGGAACAATTATCTTGATTACTTTGTTAAATATAATAGATTGTGATTAATGATTGGGATTAGGATGTTTGTTTCCACCACAGGATTTTTTCAGCCATTCCACCTTCATTTTTTTTAACAAACACCACTTTGAAGCTCTGATTTGTTCTTGATGGAAACACTTTATTTATTTTGGTGTTAAACCTCGACGTGACTCAGTAAAAAAATCTATTTTAATCTGCAGTGAGACGGCCGAATCCATCCGACACGTATCTCAATGCATTTCTTTTACATTTACTTGTTTGACAACGAACAATTCTGCTTCTTAGCTCCCTGTAATTCAGAAGAAAAAACACTTTTAGTTGTAAATAATGAGTTTAAGATTTAGTCTGAAAATCTTTTACAAACACTGGAAACTTTATTTTCACATTTTCATCACTGCTGACTCTTTTTAAACAAAGACAACAATAACTAAAACTTTTACGTCCTTGAAGTGCAATTCAGCGCTAAGTAAGCAGAGACAATAAAAAAATCCCATAACTCATATTTTTATTATATTTTAAGTACATTACCTTAATGAAATACCATCTAATAAAGAGTTATTGGCCTTAACACACTAATGATAATTCCTAATAAAATGTGCTATAAAAAAAACACAATCATACTTTAATACCTGCAAAAACTTTGCACATATTCAGAACACTAAACACATTTTCTGTTGTTTTCTAAATAATAGGAAGAGCCAATTTATTGTTATAAAAAGCAAACATGGCAGGAAAGAGATGGTAGAGGTTGGGAAAAAAGTCAAATGTTTCTCTGTTTCCATGTTGCATTAGGGACAAACATCGTTCTCATCGTACAAGCAATAAAAAAACAACTATTTCATCACCTCTGCTGTGCCACCAAACAGCACAAGGTGTCTAACAGTGACTCAGAATCTGTGATTCCAACTTAAGTTTCTATCACAGTCATCCTCACTTCCTCATCTAAACTCTGAAAACCAAAAACACAACAAATATGTACCACTATTGCATCACAACTGGGTTTAAGATAACAACAGGAGGAAAATTCACTCTCAGGATCTCTGGAGTAAAACAATATAAATAAAACCAGAAAATCATGAAGACAAATGAATAAGCTTTATTAAAAAAGTTAAATTTCTGGTTTAAAACGTGTAAAACATGTAAAACACAAAGTCTACTGACTTTCACAGTGAATATGACCATATTTCTGCAACTCAGTGGAAATTTAAATAATTGTTTTATACATGGTGATAAACAGATGGTGACATTAATCACGCCTTGTAAAAATAAACTTTTGTTAAGGTTTTTTTTTTAGTACAAATATAATTAATTATTTAATTATTCTTATGATGAAATCAGTGTACTGAAATCGTGTTCCATTCCTCTCTGCTAATCCCAAAATAATCATCCTGCTGGGAAACTTTTGTGCCAGCTGCCAACACTGGAATGAAACATTGAATTGGAAGAAACAAAAACCATCTTCAGCATTGAAAGTACAGAACTAATAGATTTGTTGTGACTCATGCTGGATCCACCGTAATCATTAAATCCAACAAATTCATGTTCTATTTAAAACCTAAAGTTATTTAAATTTTACTTTTGTAAATATTGTTCAAGATAATTCAGACAAAAGTAGCTGTTAGAAGGTCAAACAATGACAAAATACTGGCACAATAAAAAGGGGAAATTATGGGCTAATGTGATTTAATCTCTCAGTGCTCTTTATTCCAAACTGTGACACCTTCACATTCAAGCCATTAAAATTTATATGTGATGCATTTTCTCTGCTCAACAAAGGATTTTACTGCTCATTTTTCTATAATGAATTATAGGTGAGAATCACCAGGAGAATTAAAAGCATCATTTAAAATTCTTCATATGCTTTAATCTTCCAATCACTTTGATTAGTTGTGGTTTCAAACTCCAGACCAGCACAGAAAACAGTCCTAGTTTTATACAAGTAGTTTTACTTTCTTATATTAACTCCTGTAAGTAGAAATGTTGATGGTGCATTCAGATTTCTGAGTTTTGTTCAGTTTTGATGTGTCGATACAGGTTTTGCTTGATTCTGGTTTCTCTGGTGGAGCTATAATTATCCCAACGTATTAAAAAAATAAAATAAAACAATTTCTGTCTGAACTGAAAATTGGACTGTACCACTGTAACGTTCTGTTTACTGTAACTAAATGGAGTTTAGATAAGAGTGCAGTACAAAAGTCTGAATCCGGACCCCATCGTGTTTAGAAATGAATATTTTTGCCCTCAGATCTGGATTTTTGACATTTCTTCTCAACAGTTGTTGCATTTCTTGAATAATGGATCTTTTCCGTCAGTCTGCTGCACGTCTCTACTGATCCTATACATTAATAAATGGTCAAACATGCATCACTTCACCTAAGACAAAGAACACTTGCATGTAAAAGCATTAAATAAACATGCAGATATTGTACAGTAGCTGAAATCTACAAATGAAACTGACGGTTCCACCATCACAAAGCTTCTTGATAAATTTCTCCACACAGCACACATGGGTGTTACCTCTTACGACTCTCCTGACACCAGAGATCAGGTTTACATTTCAGAGTAATGTTAACATCAGCCAAGGGCAAGTCGTGGCCTTTCAGAGTTAAATCTGTGGCAGTGATTCGCTTCTTTTTTATAATGGGGCTGTGTGTCCTTGATAACTACAGGAGGGACTCAGCTAAGTATGACTCAGTATCCCTGAGGGTGAACTATCAGCTGATCCGGAGAGAGACACCAGAGGCAACAAACACTTACTGTGGAGTGAAATCCAACAGAAACATGTGATTAAACAGAGATAGATGAAGGTGAGAAGATTCAATATTATTATAAAGATGGATGTGAGATTGAAAGAAGGTAGAAGCTGAGTGGAAGGATAGGGACAATTACTCAGTCTGTTCATGCTCAAAGGGACGTGCTACAGACAGCCATCAAGGAGGAGTTCATTGGTAAGAGGCATTAAGTATTAACATGTAGCTGCAGTGCAATAAGACTCCTCCAAGGGCTTCTATACTGCATGCTAATTTCATTATAGAGCAGCTTTGCAGGAGAGACATCTTTGTATGCAAATAAGGGAGCTCAGTTTAAAGTAAATGACTCCCTGTGCCTGCCAAGTATGTGATTATGGATCTGGGGTGTTTGTGCTGTAACACTCATCCAAATGTGTAAAGCCTTTTGAGTCCAATCCTGCAACGAAACAGTAACAGGAACAGTCGGGACTGAGACAGAATGAAGGCTTTTGCTGAGGAAATTAGAAATCTATTGAGTTACACAGCTCCAGATTTTCAGACAGAAAATCGGTCAATTTTGAGGCACAAAAGTGAAAATGCACCTTGAGTCGATACTAAAAGAATCCATGGAGTCAGATCAGCTAAAAGGAGTTCTGATAATTACAGAAAATTTCCATAGAAATACTCACATTGTTGCATTTGGAATCAAATTAGGACAAATTTGCACTCAGAGTTTAAACCCGTCTCTTTAGATCATAAAATTAGTCGAGTAAACCATGTAAAGCTACAAATCAAAATCAGCAGGGCACTAATGAATTATATTCTACCACAACAGTGACAGAAAAATAAACGTTACGAGGGAATAATATTAGTCTTTCTGTAGCCTGCTGTGCTATTAAACTGAAAAACAACTCATCACAGAAATACACACCTAAAATGAAAATACTCACGCATAATATTCTACTGATGAACCAACTGCTATCTACAAATACTGAAACACTCGTCATGTTTGTTATAAAGTTTCTCTCTAATAAACTAAAACCTGGTTGGTTTATGATTGTTTCCTAAGTTTAATAATAACTTTCATATCTATTTACTGAGTTCGTGTCTGCTCAGGGAGAAAAGCTTCTGCTGAAAGATCTGAAAACAATCAAACTACAGCAGAGATTCAAACTTCCACTAAAATACAAACCAAATGACTCGTTTTAGCTGGTTATTTTCCTAACTGGTCAATTCATCTGGATGAATTCTGACAATATTAAATAACCTGCAACAATGGATATAGGAACATATAGGAACATCTGAGCTTCTTATATATAGCAGGGGTGCAATTTTCTGTACAACACCTGCACATGTTGAAAGAGGTTGACATGAATACGCTGCTACTTTTTAAAGGGGGTACATACTGTGAGTTAAAAACCCAATTATACAACCTACATTATGTTACTAACTGGATTTAGATCTGTATTAGTCATTAAGCTGGAACCTGATTTAAAACCCTGAAGTCAAAAAAACAGATTCTTGCTTCTAACTTTCAGTTTTTATCCACTCAGTCACTCTAAAACACTTCCTGATACAAACTAAGCTAAACAAATCAGGTCTTTCCTCATTTCACGCGAGCAGTTACTGCCAGCGTTTTTTCAGTCATCAGTAAAGTGGGATTTTGATAAGAGTTTGATCCGAGCTGTGATGGATATTTTTAAAAGGTGTGAATCAGTTCGTGTGTGTTTGAAAAGTGTGTAAAGATCTGATGCTACTCTAAACTATGGAGTTAAAGTTTTAGAAGTTTCAGGCAGTAAAAATCCCAGCTGAGTTAACCTGCTTCCTGAAAAATCCTGTTTCTTTTGGAAAATATTCTAAAACAACAGCGTGTTGATAATAGTTCAAAAAGTTTGCTCTTTCTTTCAGAGTTTTTCTTCTGCTTTTGGAACTTGACTGAAGTTTAAATGGCTGCCAGGGCTGAAAGATCCAAAAGCTTCACAGAAACTTTTCACAAGCAGAAGCCAAAAAACATTTTAGTTTTTATACGTGGAATGCTAGTAAAACATTGTCAGCTGCACTGCTGCTATAGAGGAATTCAGACAAAAACCCCTAATGAAAAACATGTTAAAGATATCTGGTTGTTTTGATTTTAATCCTATCACACGTTTTTCTGTTTATTAACAAGAGTTGAAAGATATAAAGAGCCACAGCATGTCACAACCTATTTTTTTTACCATTTATTGATAACGACATGGGAGGTCTGTTAATGAGGATAATCTGTGAAGTGACAGACGGAGACTCTGACGCTTGGTCAAGCTCTGAAAACGCCTGACAGCAAGATTTCTCTTCCTCCACTGGTTGAAGGACATTGATTGGTCCAACAGAGCCACAAAATAGGCCAGAGTGTGACTAAGTTGTGTTCAAGGCAGCTAAGGTCTATAAATAAAATACTGCTGGTGACCATCAAGGTCTCTGCACTACCTCATGAGAAAAAAACAAAAACTGGTAACTTTAACATGATTTTATTTTAAATTGTGTCTGCTTAGTTTGTAATAAGTGAGTTCATTTATCAAATCTTATTCATGAAATAAGTAAAAGAAAAAACAATAGTTAATTTCCTTTCCGCTCTATCTTCTATAGTTGAAATATTGCAGGATGTAAAAAAATCTTCAAATAACACTAAAAATCATCTAGAAGATGAAAACATGCCTGATAGTTTTTATGGGTCTGGTGACCTCAATTCTCTAATATATCTAATATGACACTAAATATTTATTGTTTGGGGTTTTCTAGGTAGTAAAAATTGTAAAAAGACACATTAGGACCAATTAAGATGAAATAATAATTTGCAACATGAGCTTTGGTTTATAAAATAAGACCAACAGGCTTGTCAAGCTGTTTCTGATGGTAACAAACAAACAAACATACATACAAAGACTTCACATGCAGAGAAACAGCATCAGCATGAAGCAACAATAAAAGACCATTTAGTACAATCAGAGGTGGAACTTTTATACTCACTGAAACAAAAAGTATCTGCTTTCATACTGACTGAGTTCACAGTTTACTCTCAGAAGGAAGAAAATATGAACTGATCATCAGATACAAAGACTCAGATGAAAAAAGTTTCTGCAGTAAACAGAAACGTTGTCAGACAGTCGTCATCTGTCAGGAGCATCCAAAACATTTTGTTGTCTCATTTTATCAGAAACATGAAGTTAAGATGTCAAATGTCAAAAACATATTTATTTTAGGTTTGTAAATGTTGATGCATCTCATTCTTTTACACTGAGTGATACACACCAGCTGGAGGACCCGTCTGCAGCTGCCAGAACAGCACCGAGTTCAGCACGTCGCTTAATGCAACAAGAACATCATTAAGAACCTGCAAGGTGGATGTTACTGATCTTCATTCATACTAAGAAACTAACTGATGTTAAACCTTCATTTATAACAATATATGCTCAAATATTAACCGTCTTGTTTCTCCTGTCTGAAATAAGTACAAACAAAGGTGAAGAAGAATTTACACCACATAGTGTAAAGACTGTGCTAAAATCCTGCACGGTGGCTGGTGAAGGAGCGGAACGTTTAAATAAATAAAACTAAAACAGAGACGCAATAAATTAATTCAATGATCCAGTTAAAAATACTCATTTTAAACATACATAATAAAGATTAAACACAATCATAATTTTTAAAGTTTTTTGAGCTCTTTTATTGCTTCAATAACAAGAAACCAGATATATTCTTTACTCAGAGGTCAAACTAAACTTTAAATTTACATCAATGTGATTATTTGCTGTTTTTTTCATATATACAGTGTTTATTTTTGTGTTTTGGTATTTCTGCATCCTAAAACAGATTTAAAAAGCATCTAAAAGCTGAACTGACAAGGACACTTTTTTATTTTTCTGTGTTGTGTTTGATGTTAGACTCGGGCAGCTTCCGCCTCTGGGTGTCTGGGTTTGTGATCAAAGTTAAGATTGGGAGATTTTCAGGCTCTGTCATTGCAGGAGGTGGAAACTTAATAGTGAATTTTTCTCTCCAGACTCAGAGTCTGCATCCAACACTTTACTGTTCCAATATATTCAATTTTAATAAGATCTTATTAAACCCAAAGAGAGACTTCTATAGTTAAACCAGTCTGTTGAATTACACTTGTGTTTATGGGTATTTCAATATTTAATATCTGCAAATCATATTTTTTAATAAAATTGTATAAATAAGATTTTTTTAAATTATAATCAGCAGTGAAAAGAACTTGTTTCATGCTTTTTTATGAATTATTATGATCAATATGAGTCATTTGACTTTCAAAATGTTATAAATGTAGGACGCATCAACAGCCTCATTTCTGATTAATCAAACTGAAGAAGCGTGTGTGTATCAATGACTGTTCTTTTAGCTTTACATCCCCTGGGGTCATAAAAACCCAGGACTTCCTCTCTCTGTGAATGGATTATGTCACTCTCGGCATTTACGACAGGCTCGTCTATAAGTTTGTCGACCCTCCCACTGTGAAAACAGTTTTCAGCAGGACCTGGTCTGGAAAAAGCCCTTTGAAGCCACATACCCTGCTGAGATAAGTTACAGCAAATGCGACTGTGTTTAGAAAACCTCCTTTTTGTTTGGATAGTTGCATCCTGGCTTATCGCAAACGTCAGACAGAATGGCCCCGAGTCTCACCCCCTCTTCATCCACAGATGTCCCCAGACTGCTTCAATACACATATGAACTATTTAATGTGATCACAGCCAATTCAACCACTCCTTTTTTTTCTTTACAGGTTTCAAACCCACCTCTGTGCTCTGAAGGAATGTTCACCCAGTTTAACTACAGTGATAAAATGATTTGATGTATATCTGAAAACTATATTCAGTGAAACTCTGATAATAAGCATGTGAATTTCAGAATTATTAAACTGTGATCTGATTGTGATCTGATCTGACTGCTAATCACAAATCCTCTCCACAGGAGATGCCTAAAGAACATTCTTATTTTGACAAAAGTATTTCTACATAAACTAGTGAGACACTGTTCACTGCATAAAACGAAATATGTTTTAAAATCACTATCTTCAATTCAGCCCAGTCGGCTGGTCCTTTAGATAGAAATTGTTTTATTATTAATTGGTTGATTTTTCTGTGAAGTGCCTTGAAATGACTTTGTCATGAACTGGCGCTTTATAAATAAATAAACTTGAAACTCTTCAGTAAGTCACTATAAAGAGCAATGTAACCTAAATTGATTTAAAATAATGCTTTGATTAAACCTGTTGCAGATCTTAGGATATATTGAATTAACCTGCAAATCCCTTCTTTACTACTCAGGAACAAATACTGATATGTGTAAAAGTAATATGTCATGAGAATAAGGAAACACTGTTCTTTTATTCTTGTTAAAAGATAAAATTGATGATGAGGTTTAGTCTTACAAAGAGTGGATGAGCAAGCGTTTTATTGGATAATAAAAATCTGTGACCACCACCCAAGGGCCGTCCTAACATTCGAATTCCCCAAAACGGATTTTTCATTGGCTAAGAGCCCATGATAGCCGCACCTAAAGGCGGAGAAAAGCAGTCTATAACTGACCCTTATCAAAGGATTCACACCTCACTTTTTCACTTTCACTTTTACTTTTTACTTTTTTTTCTACCCACTTCAACTTCTTACTTCCTTCACTTCTTTCATTTTTATACTTTTTATATTTTTTTATTTCCTTTTAGACTTTTTACTCACGTTTCATTTTTACCTCGTTTTGCGAGTTTAAAACCTTTTTCTGATTTTATTTTAACGAACTCCTCGTTTATTAGACACTTAAGCTTTCTTTTTGACGCGCGATTTTCTTTATCTTCAAAGTTCATTTTTCTTTAAATTCGACGCACGTTCCAACATGCAAAGTATCTTGTTTGAATAGTTTAATTCCACAAGATCCAGACTTCACGTCGCCAGCTGGAGGAAGAAACTACAGATCCCAGAATTCTTTCCGTGGGCCTTCGACACATGACGAGTACCTTTCCACAACAGACCTCTACCTGATTCTTACAAAGCAGACGGCAGCCAAACCCAGGAAAAGTCCCGACTTTTGGGAGGAAAACCGCTTCGAAAACCGACGGGACTCTCTGGGAACTAAAGGAGCGAAAACTCCCAACCGTGCTGCAAAGAAGTAAGAGATCGATTTCATTTAATCCATGACAAGGATTGAAAACAGTTGTGTTGGTATCTCAGTGGCCCGGAAGTGAAATCTGTGCCTCCATCTTTTTCTTCCCCTCTCTCTCATTCCAAAATTACAATTTTTCTTAAATTCAAAATTATCTTCCGTGTTAAAAGAGCATTTTCCGTTTCCTCACCCACTCTTACTAGTGTTTAAGATTCTTGAACGTTAGAAAGTCCACTTATTCTAGAAACATACTAAATCTGACGTAATTTCCTGTTCATAGCATCGTTCATTCCATTCCGTGTTTAACTGTTTATTTGTTTGTCTGTTTATTGGTCTGTCTTCCTTGTTGTTCAATAAATATTCACCTTAATTTTAATTGGCCGATTCAGTGAGTTTTTATGTGTGATTTGAGTCACTATCTGGACGGACATGCGACTTCATGTTATGAGACTGAAATAAACTGATTAAATATTCTGATATTTAATTACTTCGAAAGAAGGTGGTGCCCCGAATAACACGTATTGAAGAGGCAAACTTTAATAATACGTGTTCCCCTACATAAAAATATATGAAAAATTACAATATGATAAAAATTAGAATAAAATTTTCTATAAAAAAGAAAAGTCTGAAAATACAACTTACACTCCAATAAATATCTTTCTTCTTATGAATATTTCTTAGAGAACTGAACTTAACACTGAGCATAGAGAATTGATTAACTTACAGTATCAGAAAACTCAAAGTTAATTTGCCCGGATGTTTTTTGCTGTCTCTTTAGGCTCATCGGAAAAGAAAAGAAAAGAAAAGAGAAAAGAAAAGAAAAGAAAAGAAAAGAAAAGAAAAGAAAAGAAAAGAAAAGAAAAGAAAAGAAAAGAAAAGAAAAGAGAAAAGAACAGAAAAGAAAAGAAAAGAAAAGAACAGAAAAGAAAAGAAAAGAAAAGAAAAGAAAAGAAAAGAAAAGAAAAGAAAAGAAAAGAAAAGAAAAAGGGTATAAACTTAGTGTCTTTTGTTGAAATGCTCTCTATAACTGTGCACCTTTACACACCTGTCACACATAATTGTATCAGATTTATTCAATACACTTAATAAGATATGTTTTTCTCTGTTAGAGTTGTGATTTAACAGCACATTTACAGCTGTGTTACTTCACAAGTAACTAAATATTTCTACCATTTTGAGAAAAATTTCTGTGGAAACAGTGAAGCAGATTTCCAACAGCAGCTGAGTATAAATGTAGACTGACAAAGGAAACCTGTTCACAACCTCGAGGTCAACCATTTACAGCTAATTTGATCCCATTTGTGTTCAACCAGTGTCAACGTTCAACAGCAAAGGTCTGGATTATTGGTGTGAGTGGATAAATCGATGGGGTCAATGCAGAATTTTACTGTACAAAACAGTTGTTTCTTTTCACTAAAGACAAGGAAAGTTTCAGGAACTGGAGTCAACTCGGGTTTCCACAAATAAAAAAACTGTAAAAATCATGACAGCAATTAAAACTTATTTTAACAAGAAATTAAATCTGGTGAAGTTTACACTAAAAACTCAGTGTGCTGTTCATAATTCCAAACTAAATCTAATCTCGTTTGTTTTATTCCTGTTACAGATGACTCTTAAACTAACCCTGCTGTGAGTGGAGTTTGTTGTACTTTTTAAACATATACAGAGTTAATGTTGTTGACATTATTTAAAAACCCAAGTTTGTATTTAGTCATTTTATTTTTCAGTTGTTAATAAATTTCTGATCTGAAACATTTAAGTGTAGCAAAAGCAAAACAGAGATTTTAAATAAGTTTTAATGTCAAATTAATATATCAAATATTACTAAATGTATATATCTACAAGTAAATCATGAGCAGAGTAACAAGACCCAGCGAGACGAGCAGGAAATCACAAAAAACACTCAGCTGGATTTTCTTCTTTCATACATCAGAATATTAGTTGCTTATGATAACCCGTGTTTTTGTGACAGTTCTGATGTTATAATAAAGAAAAAGGAATCTATCTTCTCCACAGCTTTCAGTTATATCAACGATAACTTTAAATAACGAAGACGATAGGGAGCTGCAACACGGTCTGAGGACGCTTGAATCACTATGGTGTCCGTTTGTGGAGCCCTTGTGTTTGATTGTCTGAACGTGTGCAGGAGAATATGCTCTTTCAAAATAAAAATATCTGATTGAACTGGTGTGCAGAAAACAATCACATCATCTATCTTGACAGAAAAGATGGGAAATGACAAAGAAAAGCCAGAGAGAGAAATCAATCTCCAGTTTCCTTTGCAGGATGGAATTGGATTTCGACAAAAATAATGCTTTTTAAAAAAGAAAATGTTCTAGCTGGCTTTCTATCCTCTGGCTATTGTAAAGCTGGCAGCTCGTCATTCTTTTTTCCATTATATGAAGATGATTTTACTGGTAGCATTCACACACTCTTTATAATAAAACCAAATACGTCTCTTACGGTATATGTATGCTGAATAACAGAGAGGTGCCAGGAAACTTAGACAGCAGCTGTTTTCCATTAATAAAACTCACATTTCTTTGCACATTTTTTTAGAAAAATGAAGATGAGACACATTTTTTGATCGAAGGAGCTGCTTTTCTGGAAATATTGCCTCTGAAGTCTTCGTGACTCCAGCTCAGAGCTGTGATGGATCCTGAAAAGGTGAAACTAAAACAGCTCAGAGTTGGTATACAGTATGTGCTTGTTCAGAGAGACCACCATCTGTGCAGTCTACACCTCTACAGGTATTTTTGTGTGCATCTTCATCATCATCGTCATCATTTCGCCAGGTGATTAGTCTTCGGAGCTGGGCTGTATTAAAGCTTTCATGCATCAGGGAGGACATTTATTCTGGGATGCGATTCACTCCACTGAATGTGCAGATTCATCTCAAATGCAAAGCAGGGGGTCAAAAAGGCAGCGTGGCACCATATGGCTGTCGGCTGACATTAAAGACATCCATGTCTGGGCTTGTTGGGAGTTTTTCTTGATTAATACCTGCTTTTAATTTGGCTAGAAAATGTATAAAAATGTGTTTTATCTTGAAAGATGGAGCTTCTTTAATTTTTATCTTTGACAGACAGAATTTATCACTAACAAGAACAAGCTGCCAAATCCTGACATGAGTTAAAAATATACACAAGTGTATTTGTTTATTTATTTAGTTTCAGTATCGTCATTAAGATGTATGTATTTACTTTAACTGGGGCAAACAAAGCAGATACAAGCATAAAACTTGTCAAGTTCAGATTTCCATAATTTATGTGACAAATGTCTGATACGTTTGACAGTTTACTCCACAGAGGGTTTTAAAGATTCTTATTTACAAAACACAGACTTTGTTGCTGCTCTGTGACATGTGGGATTATTTAAATGAGAAGCAGAACGCTCCCTCCATGAGGCGAGTGCAAAGCCTGAACTCAATTCAGTCCAAAGCAGAAAGAAAAGTAGCATCATTCAGCGTTCAGGAAGCTCTGATTGTACAGAAAACTGTCTGAGTCTCTTTCTTCTTATAAAATTCAGTAAACACACAGCTAGGTTTCATGTAATTACTACATAATCATGAGTATTTAAGATAATTATAATCATTCTGTAAACTGTTATGAGATTAATTTACTTATATAACAACAAGCGGGCAAAGTAAATATGTTTACTTATGGTCTGTGATTTATTACCAACAAATGAGTGATATTTTTATAATGCATGTATTCATTTTTAACATTATTAACACATGCCTTCATATGCTGGGTTCCGTCCAGAAAAGCCTTTTTTTTAATATTCAAGTAACTTAAAACAAACAAAACATCCTAAATCTACTTGGAACTAGTAAAATAAGAAGCTTGTATGATAAAACTCTAAACATGAACATGTAAAATAAAGGCAAAGAAAAGACTGAAGTCTAATGTAGAACTTTTTTACATGTGTGATGGTAATTTTGTAGTAGTTTGCTTCTGTGTTTTGGTTCATATGCTGATATAAAATCCGACAAACAACTTAATACAGTGATTCAATACTGAAACACCAAATAAACATCTGCTTCCACTGTTAATTATGTTTAAAAACTAAATTCTGTTAATTCATATGAATCTGAAAATCTTTAAAACTACAATCTAATAATAATCATTGTAAACAGTTTCATGAATCTGTGCAGAACAGCTAATTTTAAAAGGTCTTATTTGTGCTAATTCACCAGCACTTTTAGTGATTTTGCATTAAATTATCAATTTGACCCCTCAGTGCTCCGTCTCACTCTCTGACAAGTCCCCTAAGGTTCTTGAAGTGCCATCAAGCCTTTTCCACCATCAGCTGCTCTTGTTTCCTCTATGCGTTGCCACTGATGTGCTTTAAATTACACATTCAGAGTGGAAGCTGCAGCCCATAATTGAATCTCTGGCACAGATCATCAACAATCAAGGCCATTGTGGAGCCTTCATCCAACTCACCTGAGACAAGCGGATCATAGTGGTTATGACACCGAGGGGAGGTTTCACAGCTGACCTATGTGCACAAAGCTAGCGTTCTCATGTATATGCTGATTTGTGCAGCTGTGTATGAAAGCAGAGGTCACCGATTTATCATATCTGCCCTTTAATGCCTCCAGTATCACTGATGTAATTGACCGACAATAACAGACAACCGTCCGGTACTGACCTGCTCCGTCACGGAGGCGAGGGTGCCACTGGGGCAGGCTGTCACTCCTGACTGCGTTAAGTGATGGTCAAAGGCAGCGCACATCCTCAACCACCAGAACCAATTAGTGGTCTCACAGCTCTCACATCAGGATTCTCTGAAACCCAACCCTAGTGAGCAAGTGTGAGGGAACAATGTGCAGTGATGTGCTTCATTCAGAGTTGTGAGGGGGAGAGTGAGGGCAAGATGTGCTTGGAAGTGTATTATCAGGGAGGACTTGTGTGAAATGTCAGTAGGGGGGGTGCAGGGTTCGCTGAGAGTTCAGGGCTGATGTCTCGCAGTTTAGTTTGGAGGACAGTGACACAGGATTTGGACAGAAAGGACATGATTTGATGAGGATGTAAAGAAAGCCATCTATGATAAAGGAATATAGGTTATGAACAGGTACCTGCTGTGGATAGCGCCCAGAAAACCACCAGTTGTTCAGATAATTTGAGATTTTATGAACATGTTGCTCAGGTGAGTAACACCCAACAAATCCACAGGACATATGTGACTGTCCAACTCAAAGAACCCCAAACCAGCTGTGACAGATTCCCTGCTGTCCCTCCTCTAACTGGGAGAAAAGAATTGCACACCACAAAGACGACCCCCAGTTGCTGTTTCTGACAAACAAGCTGACAAATGATTGCACCAGATGGCATAACTGTTCCAGTGCAGAATCTATACATTATTCAATAAAGAAATGTTTGTTCAAAGTCAGGATGTAAACTGTTCTGTAGCTCAGTTTGGCAAGTTTACATGTGTTTAGACACATCTCAACATGCTGGAATGGTTAAAAACAAGGGTGTCGCACTGGTAAAGTTTCCAACATCTAACTGTTGACTGACGTTAATGTCTGAAATTGCTGTCACAAGCTGTTTTTAGGTGAGTGAAGCATCTTATCAAAGGTGCATGGTATGAGTAAAAAAAACAAGAGGAGGTGAGGGTGGGAGAGTGTTCTGAGAAACAGCTGGTTGATGGCATTTAATTTACTACATTTTTATCTCACAAGTTGTCAAATTTATATACCAGCTGCCAATTTTATGGTTTCTTCTTTTACTATATGTGCAGTATAAGGTATGTGCAGTATAAGATGACCATAAACAACATCTGGAATAGTGTAAAAAGGTCTTGAAGAACTTCTGCAGCCTTTGGTCTCCAAACAATGACATTTTCAAGTGAATCTGTCAAACATGAAAACAAACTGGTCCGAATCACAAAACACTTTCAAATCATAGAAAAGATGTTGACTCAGTCCACAAGTCTTTAAAAAAAAATCCAACACCAGTCATGTCATAAATCCACCTCTGACAACTTAACTAAACTCATAATTAAAACCTGATTACAGCTACTACTTTTTCACTCAGGATGTCTAAATAATTTATTAAACATCAAACAGTAATGCTTAAACGCTTCCTCAATTAGTCATGAATTCTAAATTGTACTCACAAAGCTATCAAGTATTTATTAACGCATGTGTTGAACAAGCTTCACAACAGGGCTGAATTCTGTAGCTCATTCCGCTCAATATGGTCCAACCTTCTGCATCATATGCAACTTTATTTCTGCTATTTTCTAACAATATAAACAGATAGTTGTTAGACAACTATTAAGAAAATGTGTTTTGTTTTGGCTGAAACCACAAATTCTTGTTCAGTCCCACATATGGGTAAACATAGATTTAAATACATTAATTTTTATTTTAATAATTGATCAAATGATGCAACAATGTAAAAAGTAAAGCTTCACAGTTTGTTTAACTGTCTAAATCTCACAATCTAATCTTTTTAGCTGCAGCAGGAAGTTGTTTTTAATAAAAAAAATCAACAGCTAAAACACGAGAAGATACAATCAGAACTCAGTAAGGATCAGTTTAAAGAAAATAAAGTAATACGAGGAGCAAAAGCAACAAATTGTCCATGCAGGGTCACTCAGATCATATATGGTGATAAGATTTACTGAAGCTGTGAGGTAACATCTTGTATAAAAGCTCTGAAATATGAGATTATCACAGGAAGCTGGAATTTGTGTCTCTTCAGGAGAAAATAGCACAATGACAGAGTTTGTGTGTAGAAAAGACTCTGGGAGAAAAAATAGGCTGATAGTGTGCACAGTGGTTTGTATTGTTTCAGCAGTAAGGTCCTGGGTTTGACTCCTGGCCCTCCCCAAGTCCTCCAGTTTCTTCACACAGTCCAAAAACCTACATGTTCAGTTAATTGGCTGATTTAAATTGGCACTAGGTTTGAGAGTGGGTGTTCATGGTCTCCATGTGGCCTATCCACAGTAACTCATCAACAGAGTGTCTTCAGTCAAAAATTTCTTCAGATCTGATGCAGCACAAACCGCTACAGGAGATCCTTCTTGTCCACAGCAAGAACCCTCTACAATGACGCCCTAAAGAAGAACTGAGCTACAAAAACACTTAATTTCCTTTCCGTGATTAATAAAGTATTTTTGATTTTGATTGATTCTTTGATTGATCCGGGGTGTACCCCACCCGTTGACCACTGGAGATAAGCACCAGCTCCTGGTGACCTGATCATGCAGGATTTAAAGTCGGCATAACCTTCAAGTCCTGGTCCTAAGGATTAAGATAAAAATCGAGTGCATCAAAAACGGATGCCCTTTCAGGTCTTTCTCATCGCTGTAAGGCAGAACAATTTAACCAAGTTAAATGAAAAGCAGAGTGTTGATGCTGGCCGGGTCATCATCACAGTTCAATCAGTTTTCTACCTCGTCTTCTGCTCGTCATCTTAAAGTCACCTTGGCTGTGCAGACATGTGAGGCACTGCTGCTCGCCGCCGTCACCTTGGCCTCAGATGGTGCACACTTCACCTGCTCACCATCCATGTGACCAAACGGCCTTTTAGACAAACGCATAGGGCTTGGGGGGTAATAATATCCCACACATCATATCATAGGGGCACCAGGGCCATATAGCTTTGAGAACCTTGTTGGCGTGATTTATTAGAGTGCCTGTGATTTCTTTTTGATGGATGGATAATGAAGGCTGTAGGACACAGATGGAATTTCTCTTTTTGATGCTCCTTCTTACACAACAGTCACCACTGAGCATGAATCGAGTGCGGTTTGATCATTTACAAGTCTGATTTCACAACCAACAAGAATTTCCCTCCACATGTGTACTGCAGATCTGTCAAAGCGCTGATCTGTCTCATCAACGATGTCTTTAGCCAAGCCTTCAATCAAATGGCTGCATGAAGTTGCATGAGGTGGCGGTGCACACTGAAAACAGAGCTGAGCCCTGCAGCTCCCAGCTGGAGCGCTTTCTTTTAAGAGAGTCTAAACAGGAAATTGACATTGTTGGATGCTGTCAATGTGTGTAATGTTGATATTAATAGGTCTCATTTAATTTACCTCACAGCAGCTCATGTTAAATGTTTGGAATGCCACAGACTCTGTTTCATTTCAGTATTACCACAGTCAGCAGGTCACAACTTATTCTTCAAAGTAATAATTCAATAAATAAATAATTCAAACATATGCTGTTAATGTGGAGCTCACCTTGAACGCAGGTCTGAAATACTTCACTTTTCACTGGACTAAAGAAAGAATTCTTAACAACATCCATGTTATTGTTCCAGATAGTTAGATCACTCCAGATTATTGCAGGGATAATTTGTACCTGGCTACAATAATAAAAATCATATTTTATGTTTTCATTTGGATGTCAAATTTAATTTAACATGTCTTTTTTTTTTCTTGTAAGTAACTGGGTTTATATTCAAATGTATAGCAACATTTGGGTTCTACTTTCTACATCTTAAAAATTGATAATATGTCTTTTATCTGTGATAAAATGTAAAATAGAGTTTAATACAGAACGTAAATAAACTATGTATAATTAAGATTGAAGCAATACACCTGGTTGGATTTTAGTTTTCATGCAGATAGAAAAGGGATTTCTGTGTCCTTTAAAAACGATTGTACTGAAATATAGCAAGTATTTAGTTTTATTGTTCTCCCTTTTAAAAAGCCAGTATATTTCATCCTATATAAGATGAAGGAATAGAGAACACTGGTGGGTTCAAATTTTATTGGATCAATAGCCTATTAAAGTTTAAATCCCTGATGAATGGTCTGTACAGACCATGTGCTTTAGTTTCTGGTTGCTCTGTAATTCAAATGTGTGATCCTGATATTCCTCCTGAGAGCAAAACAGGTGTTTCTAATTTTTAAAAGGGTTGTAATGGCTTTTTTATTATGTCGTGTGGGCTTACTTCTTAAAAAACCCTCCATAGACTCAAAAATCCCATCAAACAACTCTCCTAAAGAGCGGGTCTCCCAGAAATGATTTGGGGTATTACATGGAGAGAAAAACAATGGAAAGCTTGTCATAAAATCAATGGAAGGTACTCTTTGTTGATACGTTTAATGAATCAAAGACTATATTTAGCAATGCTACAAGATTAGCTATATGTAGAGTAGGAAATCTGCTACATGATACATTAAAGGTTAAAATTTAGCATATATAATAGCATGCACGGTGCGATTTGGTGGGGAGGATTTATCCCCCTCTGCTTTTGATGTCCCCCTATCTTGTCCTTTATTTTTTAATCCCGGGGGGGGGGGGGTTACGTTATTTTTGTTCCTCTTTCTCGTCCGACCATTCTTGCCAACCCTTCCGATTTTCCCAGGAGAGTCCCGAATTTCAATGCTCTCCGGAAAATCTCCCAGGACAACCATTCTCTCAAGTTTGTCCCGATTTCCACCTGGATAACAGTATTGCTAATAATAACAGTCACACTTCGAAGTCACCACCATCTATGGCACAGGTACTGCTATTTAATTAGTTAACTTATGCCATTACTTTTATTTTGTCAAATAACTAAGCACCGTGCGACCAGTTGGTGTGTGGGAGAACACCAGCGGAGGTGCATGATCAAGGAAGGATTAAGAAATAGCAGGATCTCAGTGAGATAGCTGTGCATATAAGCGTATGGATTCTCTATAACACGGGAACATGCCCAGCAGCTATGTGCATTTTACGTTGTTCACTGTATGTATGTTAGCCTACATGTTCATTGCTTCATTACAGCAAACAATGAGAAATGCTGATGCATTGGCTAGCTGTGTTTATAACACTAAGTCCATAGTATCTGTCTACTGAAGACGTGTATTTTTTTTTATTAAATTATATAAAAGTGCGTAACAACCAAAAAAAATGTGTGCAGCCTTCACACACGTGAAATGTTTCAGCACACATTTCTCAGATCTTGTTCCTCTCTCATTTCAGAACACACATGTTTTACTCTTTTCAGACTAACTATATATTGTAGGTAAATGGTCTTTTTAATGACTGCCTACAGGTTCCACCTACCTCCATAACTGCAGCTGAAGCAATACTGGAATTAGCCATTGGTCTTCTTGTCTCATAAAAAGAAAGAAAAAGCAGCTCCAGTGCTCTCAACACATATAATTATAGAGAGGGGCTCTGCACTGCTGATCCTTGATCATTAAATAGTCTTTGTGGGTGATTGAGTGATGTGAGTGGTAACCTGTGAAGGCAAACACTGTGTTTGTCTCGCTGAGTAGCTAAATTGTTACTGTTGCAAGTACACATTTGAGTGTACACAATGCGAGGCACTTGACATGAAAAGGGTGAGCGTCCACAGTGATGGTCAGAATCCCTTTAACTCGCAGAGATGGATACAACATAAAAGGAAAAAAACATCAGAAAAGAGAGAAAAAAGCTGCAGGAAACTGTTTGGGTGTCACATCTTCCAAACAGAGTAACAAATATCACACATGGTATAAAAAGAAATGTTTCAAAATACCAACAGCTGAATCACTTCCACAATAATTCATCAATAATAATTAATTTCTGAAGAAACGTAAAAGAGGTTTGATGCAGCTACTGCATACAGCAGGATGTAGTCCTACTAAAAGTAATGGCACACTATTTTAGCAGTTTCAGCCATTTTTTAATCAGTGTATGTTTAAAATTGAATCTGTTTGCACTGTCTTTTTCAAAACATTTTAATTGGAATTACATCTGCAGTCACTACTGACATATTTAAAACATTTTATACTTTCTGGTTCCATCAGTATTTTGTTAATTTATTTGTATAATTTCCATCTTCTTTCATTATTTCTTTGATCCATTAACCAGAAGGAGCAAACTTTCCCCACAGGATGATCAAACTTAGATATTTTACTGAAGGTGGGATGTTATTTTCCTTATGGACTTTTATATCCTCACCCATGAGTCTACTGATGCCTTTCCAAAGAGGCTCTACATCAGTTTCGTCTGTCTGCAGAACTTTCGTCCCCAGAGTGATGCTGCCTCACAGCGTTTACAAAACATTACTCTTGCCTTTTTATGCCCTTTTTGTTTTGCCATCGCTCCGTGTTCCTCCAGGTCAGCCTGAAGTTCCACACGTCTTCCACAACACTTTTATAACCTCAAGAAATTCTTATCACACCTTCAAACCAAGTGCTGTTCTGTAAATTACAAACTCTTGTTTTAGGACAGACTATCACCGTCTTTTTATGAAATAAATTTTTGGGGTAAATTCTGTTCACTGAAAATTTTAAAAAACTTCTTTTTGATTTCATTGTATGAAAGTTTTTTTTATATATTAACTTACCAAAATAGATTATCTTTTCATCCAGTCACTAATAGGTACAATGAGGAAAATATTATAAATATGTTGAGATGATTTTTACTAGAGAAAGTTACCATTTCTACATTTGGTTTGATTCAGGTTTTTCAACCTTTACTGGTCAGAACATAATATAATAAAATCTTCATCATTTTTCATGCTCAGAGAAGAGTCCTGCTGTTTCATGGTCTGTCGCTTTCATCTACCCGACACAAACTACTACATCTCTATTATCCTGCACTTATGTAAAGGTGCATTAGATGAAAATTTCTCATCATTAAATGAAGAGAACGCTACGCGTCTGACTACATTCAAACCACTTTAAATTTTCTATAAATCACAGACACCGAAGAACAAAGCACTACGCCTGTTGAGAACTTTTTATACTAGTTCATCCAATTCAGCTTCTTCCTGTGGATCTTTTTTCCTCAGTGTGTCGATGTGGCGGGTGTTGCTCGACGCTTTGTCTAGTGGCACACAATGGCTCGCTGTCGCTGACGAGCTGCAGAACCAGATCACTCACTTGACAGCAGCACAATGAAGCTCTTCGTAGAGAAGCAGATGAATGTTAGAACTGCTCTATAAAGTCAGTCAGCTGAGTTGTTTTGGATCCTTGTCCGTCCTGTTTTCAAACCGCCCTCTTCATCACACACAGTTGCACCTGGTGACTAAATCAGCAAACTTTGCTGCTTTTCACATCAAACTGAAGTCAACATACAAACAGATAAAAAGTGTGTTGGCCTTGAAGCTTGAACTACAACAGCTGAAGAAAACATGTGTCTAAACAACACATTTCTGTAAGACTGTCCTTGAAATCAATGAAGACAACATAATGAACATTTTCTCAGGTTTCTCAAATTTCTTCATTGCTTATGATCCAAATTTTACAAACAAAAAATGACACCCAGGCTGTTAGCAGTTTATGAGTCATGTAGTTCACAATGTCAAACATTTTCCTAACTTAAGACTCGTCTGATCATTTTCAATTATCCTTTAGTTTATGCTGATGTCTGCTGGTGAAACATTTACTATTGCAAATGTTTATCAAAAAAATATTTTCTTAATCTTCCAAATTATTTTTATTTCACTCCTACACGGTAAAAACAGCAACCAAACTTTCCTTTCTTATCAATCCGATAGTGAGCATCACCCTACGTTATCCCGATTCATCCCTTTAGTTATGCTGCTATAGGCTCAGACTGCTGGAGGACATACTGACTACATTTCTTCTCTCTGTTGTTTTTATGCTCCATCTTTGTATTTATTATTGTTGCTGCCATTAATTTAAAGTCTGTTTATCTTTCCATAAAATGACAACTGGCCCAAATCCATCAGCTTGTCTGCATATCTTTCCTGTCAGACCCCAGTTGGTCCAGGCAAAAGTCTGAGTTCTGTTTTTTATGTTGACACATCCTTACTTTGTCCCTTGCAATTCCCAAATTCAAGTTAAGGTCTTAAAATCTTCTTGATTATTTACAAACTACAAATGTAAAACTACCAAAAAAGGATCAGTTAAAATAACTAGCATTTCTGTAAAATGATGTTTATCATGATGAGTGTAACATCATGAGTGTAATTTCGATGTAAACTAAGAATAGATTTACAACTGAAACTCAAGAATGATTTTACAGACAAATTTTAAGTAAAATCTACCATCATGAACGTCATCAGTTAACTACAGACACATGAGGTAGAATTTAAACATTTAAACAAATAAGACACAAGATTTATAAAATAAGATTTTGTGCAAAATATATCATTAATAATTTCTATGGGAGCAAAATTGGACAAAACTGAGCAAATATTTAAAAAGTAAGATTTCTGCTAAAAGAAGCTTTTCATTTCGACAGCAGGTTCTTTACATTTACAGATCAAAGATGGAGCACCGGTAATGTTCTCCAGTTAGAACTGAAATGAAGAAAGACAGAAAAACTAAATATAAAACTACACTTAAGGAGACAAGTAACAAGCTATGACATTATAATTTCTGAATTTAGCTGTTCATGGTTTAGTTGTTTGTTTGTTTCATTGTTTTCTTGCTGTAAGGCATTGAGCTCACATAAAAAATACAATTATTCACCCAGGGATCAAACTATTCACAATCTATGACCTTAATATTCATTTGAATAATTAATTTAAATTCTTCTGTCCAATTCCACTGAACAACAGTTTTAAGGGTCACATGCAAAACAGACACTCTTATTTGCCAGAATTGTTGTCAACAGGGAAGCAGATAATTTTACCAGTAATATCTTTTTGCAGCATCACCAAACATACGAGTGAGCTCTCGTGTGAAGCACAAACACAAATAGGTAATGGGGGTCAGACATCACGAGCGGGGGGCAGGTCCCTCTCCATGCAGCACCATTTACCTGAGTGTCTCTGGGTTAATATAAAAATTGAACACTTCTCCAGGGTCAGTACTCACCCCCCCACCCCCCTCAGCTTGGCACTAGAATCTGCATTCTGCTACATTTGCATCTCTGAACTGCGCTTGTCTTAGTGTATGTTAATGAGGGGATGGAGAAGAAGGCTGGGGGAGTATTCAGAGAGTGGGGGTGGTGGAGGGGATGAGCTTTGCCCTGGTGACTGCATACTGTTCCTCCAGCTCAGCTGAGTGAACCAAGGTTAGCTCCATGTTTGACCTCAACACCTCACCCTGCTGTAGCAGCTCTTCAGCAGGCAGCAAGAAGGAGGAAGCTCGGGGGTGGGGGGCATGCAAAGGGTTTGTTTCTGTGTTTTCAGATGGGATAGACAAAAAGGAGAGGATGGAGGTCAAGTCTGCATAAGAGAGGATCTGTGTATGATTCAAGCAGCAGGAAAAAGATGTTGCTGAAGGCTTTCAAACATCTAAAAAGGACTATTTTTACTAGAAACAGACAGACTGATGCAGACTGTATGTTCAAGGACAATTCCCCCGTGACTTATAGAACTACACCTGGAAATGATGTTACTGCCAACTCTTTAAAATGCAGTCTTTATTAGCATACTGCCATCCTGAAAAGCTTTTTGTGTAGAATCAGCTGATCAAGTTCCTTGACTGAGACTAATTATTTACTTAGTCAGATATGTTTTCTTCAGCATCAATAAGAAGATTGAAGGTGAAGATGCAACTAAAGAAGAGCAGCCTAAAAATAGATGCAGAATTTCATTGGCACAAACTCAATTTTTGACTTCAGCAGCTTTAAGGATGAAAAGATTTTGCTGAAAAAGATTCAAAAGACAAACCACATGATATCTAAATAATAACTTTATATAACAACAGCTGTATGGAAATCTCTTTGCCCTATGATACTGATTGATGAACCATATTTACAGCCACATTTGTTGCATGTTCCTCCAACTTTTATTAGCGGCTTTCATGTTTATCAACACCAGTAGGGCTCTGTCATTTCTAAAATAAACGCCACATATCTTTCTGCCATTTTATGATAAGGCCAATGAAATAATCCTCATAAAATAAAAATGATTAAAGGGATGCGTTTCACTGCTTAAGAATGAGACGTGCGCTCGTGATATTTACTGCGTCCGTATAAAGTTGCACTGAACAACATAAAAGGGCTCTACTGGATTCATCTGCCAGAGTCCATTTAAAAGTTACGAGCTTAGCAAACACAGAGACTTACATTGTAATTAAACATTCAAACAAGAGCTTTAATACTAATGAAGTTCTACTCAACACCTTAGTCAGCTCCCTGGTAATCCTTAGGTAATTTTTCCTTTTCTGTATTTTCTTTCATATAAATTGTTTTGTGAGTGTATTTTTTATCTACATTGTGTGTATTTTGTGTCTTAGTGAGTGCATGAGGAAGGACTTCTCATCTGCAGCATTAAACACCAAAACAGCTATTTTAGATGGATTACCTCTGCCGTGAAATGCATCCCCACATGAAGAGAGCATCTCAATGAAAACACTAATCTCTTCTCTGTTTGATCTTGATTAAACATCTTGTCAGATTTGTACAATTATGATAATCAGAGTGACTTTTGATTTTGGCAGGAGGAGCAGAGGAAGAAAAAGAAAGAGTCAACTCAAATATGCTGAGCCGATTACACAGCCTTGACGTTTTCCTTGAAGACGGAAACACATCTGAAAATGATGTTTTTGCTGACGTTGTGGCAATATCACAACACAAGTGGCTGCAGTTAGGATTTGTACACATCTAAGGGAAGTTGGTTAAAAATAACTTTCTTCTGCTCGGAGCTGATGGCAGCTCAAAGAAAATCAAAGTCAGCACTAATGGCGTCCTGTGTGCTTGAAGGGTTTGATTACCAGCAGGGTTCTGATCCGTCGCTCTTTCTTCCTGCAGACACCCATTTCTCTGCTTATATGGAGTAAATGGCATGAAGGATTACACATGATCTGCATGTTTTGGGTTTGGAGGAGTCAGTTTGTTTAACAAAAACTTGAATAAGGATTCAATTCAGTCCATTCAAGAAGCTCAAACTGCTAAAAGAACAAAGTGCTGCGACACTAAACATCAAGGACAAATTCATTGTTGATGGTACCACTGCCGCTACAGCTGGAAATTCTGACACGGATAAACTTTCTTCAATAAAGTCCAATAATAATGTGGGAAGTTTGTGATAATGACTAAAGAAAGAACTCAACACGGTCACCATGGTAAACGTACACCTGTGTCTCTCAGTCTTTATGAAACAAGCAGCCATAAACACTGAATAACATTCCAAAAGTTTTTTTAAAACTGTTTTTTAAGGATCCTTTACTTCCAGTTTTAAGAGAAAGAGCTCAGATACAGTAAAATTCAGTGACTATTTGGATTTGCACCCCACACTGTCTCGCGTTTGATGATCAGACTGTAAAAGTAGCAAAAACATTTCTGAGAATAAAAACTATTTGACTGCAAAAAGTGTGGAAAATTTTAAAAACTTTTATTTAACTCAAAAAATGTGTGAACAATCTTCCTAAATTAAACATATAACTGTAACATCTCTGGTTTAATGATCTTTTCCATGATTAAGTTAAACCTGTTCTGTTCTAAGAACATTTCTTTCACATAATCCTATTGTTGTATATGTGGACATTTTTGCAGGTTTTTGCAAACATTGTACGATGCAGTTTTCAACAATAATGGCTCATTATCGCAGATTGCTGCATGTTATGACATATTCTTCCAAAGCTGTGTGTACAAAACTCTTATGGAAAAAATGGAACAACTAGGCATTACATTGTTCCTGCACTGGCACCACAAATTACAGAGATATTTCTTCATGTAGTTACTTAAAGAAGAACTAGGTCCTCCTTTTTATTTAAAACACTCAAACAAGAGCTTTGAATCGATACACCATAAGGTTAAAACCTTTCACTCAGGAAATGAGAAATGATAGCAGAAGGTGCTGCATCAAACTGAGAATCCAGCTCATCCTTTTAAGCTTTGCCAGCTTAGAAGCTGCACATGTTTTATCTTCCTCCCTCTCCACACATATACACCTAGCTCAGGTCACAAATGGGCGTGTTTCTCCTGTGAAAGAGGTGTTCTGGTGCCAAATGTGTCACTGACTCTTAAGTTGCAGTGTTACTGCACAGCCAACCAGCAGGGGAATGCTTTCTCACCCGTTTCACCTGCCTGCCTTGAAGTGCTGCGTTCCTGCCAGAGTCACACTTTCCTGTCACATCTCTAAGCCTCCCCTCCTACAGATTTACCCTCTGTGCTTCTTGTTCAGTTGAGAAAGACTAGCAACAAAAATAAGGAAAAAAGGAGAGAGATTTTGCGTGTGTTGCTCGTGTCATCCACACAGCTACATGAAAATAGCATCACAGAAAATCCGCCCCCATCACCCATCTGCTGTCATTACATAGGGACCAAACAGAACATCGTTCAGAAAACTCCAGCTATGACAGGGATAGAAGGCCTGTTTCAGCAGTGAAGACAGCGCCACGGCTGGGCAGCTTCACCAGCAAGCTACCTCCTGGCAAGCCCCAAAGCAGAGGAGAGGCCAGCTGTGATGAAAAAGATGTGTGATCTACCACCTGGAGGGGGTCCAGTGGGAGCAGCGAGATGAAACAGCAGGGAGATGGATCAAAGATAGAGGCAAAACAAGCAAGAAGACAAAATGACAAGTGGAACGATAGGTGAGAAGAAGAAAAGAAAGTCTTCATGAAGACACGTCACAAGTTTCACTTCAACCTCTTCTAAAATATATCATCTGTGTCAGCTTCTATCTGCTCAGCTTTCAGTGAAACTTCTCCTGTTGGAGGGAAAGCGGACACAGACCCACACAGTTTTACAAGTGGTGCCAACTCTAAGAGAAGCTTTTTATCGCTCACTCCAAAGTCAGACATCTTGAGTTTATCGTCACACATTGAGATCCCATTCTCTTTCAGACCTTAATCAGAGTCCAGAACACTGATCCTACATCAGATTCAAGACATCAGCTCATTTTCAAGATAAAATTAACATTTTATGTCTTTTTCATACTTAAAGTTAGAAAGAAATCTTCACATGAAAAGTTGCATCTTCTTATCCGGCAGCCATGTAACTCTGATCTAAGAATCATTCAGATTCTCCTAAACTCAAGAGGTGACCATGTGTTGTTTCCACACATAATGTGAAACTTAGCCATGAACCCTCTTTGTTACCAGCAGTAAGTCATATCATTCCATCGTTCTAAAAGGGATTCTCATAGAGCTAAAAGCTAAAAACTTAAATTTAAAAGGATTAAAAGAAACTCGGAATTCTTCGAGGCAAAACGAAAAGAAATGAGAGGCGGTTTCAAACTTTTACAGAGGACAGATTCTTCTACACTCTGTTATTTTTTAGAATAGTGACAGCTGTTGAAAGGAGGCCTCAACAGGGATCTCAGTGTCTGAAAAAGACAGTCGAACACCATCGTCACAGCATGGAGGCTCAAAAACAGAAATGGAAAACAGACATTGAGATGGTGGCATCAGCAGGGGGGGGTGCAATGACAAGTTTTTAAACCCAAACAAAATGTAAACAGTTAAAAATAACTGTATGGAACATCTCGGCTTTACTCTTATGTCTCAAACGCAGATATTGTGAATGAGAAGCTCGTGGCTGAATGTAAACCCCCGAAACTTCAAATATTAATAGGTGGTTGGATACAAAATCTGGATCTAGTTTAAACAAAAAACTCAGACCAGGTCTGTTAGCATGTAGAAGAACGAAGATACAATTTCAGAGTAAAACACTTTGCACGTGTCCTTCCTGTAAACCTCATTGTCTCAGTCTGGGGACGGTGGACCAGTGGGATGGTGGCCTGGAGGTTCAATGGTGAGCTTGTTCTACCAAAGTCACATTCTTCAGTCCCAGACCCGCTGAGCAAATCTGTGTAAAGAAATTGAGTGAAAAAGCCTTTCTGCTCCTTTTACATCCTTCACAGAGGTGCCCTTGAGCAAGATACCGAACCCGACTTTGCTCCAGGGGAATCGCAGAGTGGCCAACACCAAGAAAAGACAGTTATACAGTGTGTCACAGTGTGTTAAAGTAGGAGTGTGAAGGAGGACACGGTTGTAACGTAGGGTATAAGAGTGAGCTCCGAGATCCCTCGTCGACGGGCCTTTTTTTTAGTACAGTAAATCACTGAGATGTTAACTAGTGAATAAGAGTGATTTTCTTTGGGATTTGTTATGAGTTCTGATGACTTAAAGAGTACACCAGGTTTCTATCTGATGCACCACAGCTGCCTGCCATGAAGAAGCAGAAGAAGAAGAAGTAGGGCAGAAAGTGAGTGTGAAATCAAAGAGCTGAAATACATCACATAAAGTTAAAATAATACTGAAGTTTTGAAAGGAAATCCCTTAGAAATAATAGGAGAACAAAGCAGGGGGATTTAAAGTTGAATAATTTATGTCAGATTCTGACACTCCAAAAGAAAAGCTGAAGCATTCGGGGGGGGTCTTTGACTTTAATGCTTTTTTACTCATTTTTGTTGCTATTTGTGACACCCTCGTCTCTTTGCAGATTCTACACTGTTTCGATATATTCATTTAAATGTGTAAATATTCTCTATATAGAACAAGCAAAGAGCAGTCAGAAGACAGGTTGTAATACTAATCTGAGGTCCAATGCCTTCCTATAAATAAGTGAAGCCTAAAATTCCTGATCTGTACTAAACAGACAGTTTAGAGATCCCACACTGCTCTAAGGATTCAACCAACTGAGCCAGCCAGAGTAATCACAAGAGGCGGTCAGACAACAAGAGCCTGTGCAGGCTTTGATGTGAGCAGACAAGGCCTTCTCAGAGGCATTCAGATGAATTAGACTCAAGGTGAAGTTCATCGAGAACTGGTGCACCTTCTTTCTTTTAACTAGGAGGATTCAAGCCACCAGCCAGGAATCCCAGAGGTCCGGAGGGGCCAGTCACATGCTTGGCTGGAATCTCTCAGACTGAAACGTTGGTTCAATTCCTCATTTGCTCGGGTTTACAAATTATTTTAACACACAGTTGAGGACTGGAAATTTTACAACTGACAAAGATATCTGATTATTGTTAGTATGAGAAACTGGCTTAGTTCCCTAACGTCTGTGTGTGAACTGCAGGACTTCACTGCCATGTTGAAAACAAAACAAAATATTCACAAGTTTTCTCTGAAAATTGATACAGAATTGTTGCCTGCTGGGAATCCATATTGAATAATTTTGAATTTAGTGTCAGCGGGTCAAAAAATCTGAGAAATGTTTGATAGCTTTTGGAGGGATTGGTGAAAAAAAATTACAAATTAGTATAAACACATCAAAAAGAGCTTTTCTGACTAAAATATGACCAAAAACAGTGTTCTGTGTTCTACTCCCCTTGTGATCTGGCCTCATACGTGTTTTTAAAAAGTTCTGTTAGAACCACATGTATGATTCTAACTCAAACTATGTGTATTTTCTCAGTGTTTGTACAACTATTCACTAACAGTCACAGCCAAGTGAGAGACTGACTCTAGACCTCTGATTGGTCACATGATTGATCTGATACTGAGCAAGAGACTTTTGAAAATTAAATAGAAAGTAACTACTTACTCCAAAATATATAAATCTCACTGTAACTCAAAGCTAACAAACTAACATGACTAATTTATTACAGTCGGTTTCTTGGATTTGTAAATCTGTCGACCTTTGAAGTGCATGTACGTTTTAAAAAGTCATCATTTGACTTCTTTCTATTGGTTATCCTTGTTTTTTCTGACTGCACTGGGTGAGACTGCAGGCATGTTGTCAGAGCACCAACAGTGATGGCTGAATGTTTCTCAAACAGTTGGCTACAGTCCCCCAAAGAGCTTATTAACAGATCTGAAATCTGCAACAATCACTTGCAGATAAATCTGTTGTTAGTAGTACAGAGATTATCCGATGTGTAACAGTGCAATCTGTTGAGAGAGGAAGCTTTCTCTTTTTTATAATGCAGGAGGTATATCATTTGTGTTTGCGATGTGCAGCTTTCCTCTCATTGCATATGCATTAGGGGGTTTTCTTTTCCAACAGAGGCTGATTATGTAATCTGTTGGATTTATTAAAGTCACACAATCTGTGAGAAAATTCTCCACCTCTCACAGGATTCAACACTTAAAGACGACACAGATGGGACAGACAAGCGCTAACAGGAACGGTGTGATCCAAGTACTGAAGTCTCAATCAAAAGAGCTGCACAACAAGATAAACAGAGACTCTGAAATGAATAAGTGTTGGAATCTGTGTTGCAGGAATCTTTTGTTTGAACATTTTTCCTTTTCCTGTTCACATAAACATCATCTTAACACATTGTTTCCTTCTTATGAATATTTAGATCTTTTGATCACAATCCTGTAGTTTTATTTGTTTTGTAACATACTGTAAACTTGCATTTTGGGTTACAACTGCCCAACTTTTATTGTAATTTTGAAATTATAATTAAACACTGTAAAAAATGTTTCATCTTTTTACTCAACTAAAATTTTACAATTTAAATAGAAACATTTCAACTTTCAGCTTGTATCTAACTTCTGCTTGTTTTAACCTTACTGACTTCTAAAATGCTCCAAATCTCTTCAATATCTTGAACATTGAAATAATTGATCCTACTGGTAAAAACTTGTAATCGTTTTGTCTTTTTAACTGCTCTGAAGTTCATTTGCTTTAACTCGATACAGTAAATCTATCACATGGAAATGTTAAAAACAGAAGCAGCTTAGAATATAACTAATCTACTGTTGGACAAAGAGCAAAAACTGAGGATTAGAGTTGGGGATTAAAAGTCTTGCTCAAGGGTACATGCACAAAAAGTTGCTGATGGAGAGGTAAACACTTCTCGGTGTCTGGATTTTCTCCGTCTGCGATTCATTTCATGCGTGCAAAATGTAGAGAAAATGGGAATTAAGTTTTGCACAGTGAGAGTGAGAGACAATGCTGCTCTTTATCTCCTGGAGGAGAATTATTTGAATATCAATGCATGATCCTGTCTGCTGAAAATCCACCCTCTCAGCCACAATGAGCCTTTTGGAGGTAACAGAAAGGAAGTGAGAGGGAGAAATACTCTGCACCGACTCATATGTAAATATAAAGTAACAGAGACGGAAGAGAAAAGCAGAATACAGGAGGAAATTAAGAACAAATCAAAAGAAAAAAGGGGATTTGGTTTCGACAGGCAGTGAAGAAAAGAAAGAAACTCATCATTAGCACTGTCACCAATCCCTCCCTGTTTGTCACGACAACCAACTCAGCCTCATCTGCAGCCGAGCATCTTAACGATATCGAATGGCATGAGGAGCTATGAAGTGGAGAAGACAGGTGGAATTGTATCGTAACGCCTCCGATTAGCCTGATCAATAACGGCCGGGGGGAAGTCTGGCCTGCAATATGAGAGGAAACGAAGATGAGAATCAGAGGCAGGAGCTAATGAAGGGGGGGGGGGGTGAAGAAGGAGGTACAGGAGGAAAACCAGGAAGTAAAAGGGCAAAAGGAGAAAAGAAAGGGTCTGAGCTGAGAGGAGAGAGGAGGAATGTCAAACAAAGAAGCAAGGAAGGACTCTGAAGAGGTGAATAAGGATGGAGGGGGGGGGTTGATTACGACAGATGGGCAGATTATTATTGTGCAGCTGAGGAGGGCACAGGTGGACAGAAGAGCGAAAGAAAGCAGGAGGAACGCAGCACTTGAGCGAAAAGAAAACAACATCTCTCCTCTCGTGTCCCCGTCGTGATTTCCCCAGAGAGGAGGAGAGGAGAGGAGAGGAGAGGCAGCAGCATGGAGAAAATTTGCTTGTGGCTGAAATTGTCTCTTTTTGTCTTCTTGCTGCTGTAACTCTCCTATAGAAGTTACACACAGTTTAACAGCAACCAGATGAACTGAGAGTCACTAATCCATCAGCTTTCACTGAACCCTTTTTTTTATTTTATCCCAGTTTCTGTTTGTTTCTGGGATAAAAAGAACAAACGCCAACAGAGGATAAATGTATCAAGGATAAATGACAGTAAATGGTGTTTCTGTACATGTGTGCGGGCCGACAGATAGCAGCATTCTGTTTACAATACGATAAGCTCAAAAACTATACAAAGCATCAAAAGTCTTTTGTGAGCTACAGGTGACTCCAATATGCTGAACTGCACACGTGAATTCTACATAAATCTCAAGCTTAAAGTGTGAAAAAATATTATTACATCTAAATCCATAAATTGGAAATGGCTAGTGCTGTAATTTGATGCTAAACAGAAGAATTAATTCAACTGAAAAAAGTTTGCAGACATCTGTGTTCTCTGATTTCATGCAATTAAGTGGAAATGTTTAATGATATTAATTAAAAACCGCGGCATTAACTAGAACTGGAAGGCAAATCTGCATTTGGTTTGAAAACAGTGTGGTTTCAGTGAATTAGGGTGATCAGGTGTTTACAAAGTGCATTCAGATGTTTACAGATGTTGCAAACCAACGTTCAGTTCTTCCTTTACAGGAAGTTGAATCTCTAGAAAGCTGCTGTTTTTAGTTTTATACACACAAAGATGTTACTGTTGAGGACTATGAGTTGTGATGGAATCAGAGAGGAAGTCTGCTGTCTGTTTAAGATCATCTTCCTATTGCAGAACATCTAAAACCTGTTTTTCTTCAGCTCAATACATTAAAAATATCATCAAAAGAACAGAAGAGTTTCCCTTTCAGCTCAACAGGTTTCAGGCTGTCGTCTTATGATTATTAGTGGAAGTAAAGATGCAAAAAAGAGCCAGTTTATCTTCTTAAGACTTTTTTGTGAAATTTTAGTCTGTGGTTCCCAAAGCACTGGGATCTGAAATGTGGGTCATGAAACACTAAGCAGGAAGAAGAAGATGATGTATAACATATATCAGATGTAACATATAACAAGTTAAAGTTGTTTGGTTTATACAGATTTTAAACAAGGCTTATAAAATACGACTAGACAAAGTAACTGCAGAAATGATAATTTTCTGGTAATTTGGTCCTTAAAGAAACTCAATTAACTAGTATGTTTACTTTTTTCTTTCTTCTGCCGAAACAGTATCATTCCAAAATCTGAGACCAGTAAACGACACGCTGAATGAAAGTTTGAAATATTTCATTCTGTCTTTTGAAAATGATTCTCTACAGATTTGTACAGAAATTAGAAATTTGAAAAATGAAAGTTATCAGAACCAAAACATGTAAACACTGGTTTTTAGTGTGTGTGTGAATCATGGAAAAAAAAATCTAAAAAGATAATCAATGTGAGGGACAAGAGGACCAAACGTTTGTTCTGCAGTCTGGTTTAGATCCTTATTAACGTTTATAAATGTCACTATTGAACGAGCACATTTATCTTTCACAGAGATGCTTTTAATGAAGATTCTCTGTTGTTCTCCGTCTGGTCCGGTAGTGACGTGTCGCCATGGGATCTGCTTTCTGATTGGCTGTTTGCCAGCAGGGTGGTGCGCCGAGCGTGGCGCTTCACAGAGCTGAGAGTTCCAGATGGTTGTGATTTATGAAGCTCTCCGAATGGCTGGACTAATGAACACAACGCGACACGTGTTTGGGACGGAGGGACCGTGTTCAGCCATCACTCTGTCAGTGAAGACGAGATCCTGGACGTTGCATCAGAACCACTGATGGATGTTGAATCTACTGTACACACGGGGTTTTTATCCATTTTATATGATAAATGCTGAACCTTGATGAATCTTAATTTACTTGTTTTTTTTTGTTGGCACAATTAATTCCTACAAAAACAACATTTCTGTTGGCATCCTGTTTCATTTACAGTTTACATTTTTATTTAATGTGATGCCAAATATCCCCCTCAACCTCTAATCCAACAATGATTATTTTTGTCAACTTCTAACATGATTACCAAGCTATCTCCACCATTGCAGAGATGATTGCAGGTACCATTTTTATAGTAGATTAATGTAATACCATTACATGGACACGCTGCTCCAGTATCCTGGCACTGTGCTACCCACCACTGTGGCTCCAGGTAAGCTTTAACGTGAGCTAAAACCAATGATGCGTGGTATATTCAAAAATGGCAACTTTTAGTAAATTAAGAAAATCAGTTTAGGATTTTTTTCTGTATTTGTTGTGTGTTTGAAGTGGATTCAAGAGCTTCCATGGTTTACAGAAGCCCACGTAATCTCTGAAGTGAAGCAAAACCTTTATCCCTTAAAAGGTTTCTGAATATTCACCTGATGGCAAAGAGAAGCTTGAACCCCTGCTGCTTTCTGCCATTTTTATGTCATCAGGGCACAACTTGGGACTGAACGCCTGGATCTAAATTTAGCACATTTTCAAAGAAAGGTAAAACTTATATAAACATAAAAAGACTCCTTTATTTATAACGATGTATCTTTTAGTTGTGTTAATCCTTCTGTTTAAAGGTCCAAATGAGATCAGTGTTCAATCTAAAGTAACAGTCTTATTTAAAGAACTGAAAGTGACTAACTGGAGCTTTTCAAGTAGCTCGTACTTCTTACAGGATTTACCTGTAACCTGCAGACGGAGCATGACTGTTGTTTAAAGTGATAGTTGGGATTTCTTGCAGGTTTTCTGTAGGTTGGTTCAGAACAGTTTATCTGACATGTTGTGGATCATTCTGAAGGAACTCAGTTTGAATAAAATACGTGTTTCCAATTAGCCGGTCGCTCATCAGTCTGATTAGAACTAATCTTCAGTTTTCCAAACTGAGGGCAGTTTACAAGATGTAATGCAGAAACTTTCCTTACAACCCGACATCAAAGGATCAAAACTATCACTCAGTAAAACATTTAGCAGCTAGGCGTTGACATAGCTAATGTGTTTTTTCAAAATAATGGATTATGTTATCACTTTTTAATCTACTGGATATTAGTTTTAAAGTTACACCTGCTGAGTTCTGTTATGTGTATTTATGTGCAGTTCTCTTCTAACCTTATAAAGTAGTAAGAGTTTATGTTCTTTCATCTGGTGCTTTAAGATCCAGCGATGGAAAGAATTCTAACAAGTCTTTATCCTTTCTGAGTGCTTGGACACATTTCATACAAACTAGCCTGAAAAACCTCCAAATATGTGTAAATGAAAACAATAACCTCAAACACAAGCTGCATTATTCTTACAAATAAACATGAATGTAGACAGAAAAGTACAGACTGGTCAATAAGTGTCTGTAGATATTGTCCACTTGCTTATTTATCTGTTGTATAAAAATACATTTGGATGATTTGGGGGTTTTATTGGTTTTTTTTTTTTTCCACCTTTTTGCTGGCTGACATATTTCTGTGAATGTGAACAGGCTTTCAAAGCGCAGCAGGTTCTGGGAGGCTGCCACTGATTTTTTTTTTTTTCTCTGTACATTCATCAGCTCCTCAGGGATGTTGATCCTTTTACAGGCACTATGATTGTATGCTGTATTTATGACATTTGTTTATTTGTGTTCTGTGTGGCAGCTTTCCAAAGTGACTTTTAAAAGCATTCAATAATTGATGCTTTAAGTCTGTTGTGAAATATATTTGATGAAGCATTTTAAATGCACAGTGAGGGATAAAGGCTTTGTCAATACTTCAGTTTGACTGAGTAAACAGTTTCTCCATCACTTCTTCCACACTGTAACACTCCATCATAGGACGACTGCAAACATCATCACAAAGGTAGAGCAAACAGAATTTCAGGTAATAAATGCTTTAACTATTCTTACTCACTGTGTATTGAGCTTTTAAAAAGTTTTTCTTCTACTAAGAAAAGTCTTGGACAAAGTTCAAAAGATTAAATATCTTTAAGGTTCTGAGATTCTTATTTTCCTGACGGAGTTTGTGATCATTTTTTTTTTGGGGGGGGGATAAAAACTGAGCATTTCTTTCTGACTCACACTGAGTGCCACAGTCACAGTGTGAAATGTAACATCAGTAAAACCAACTCAACCTAAAACCTCTGGAGTCGTTTGATCTTTGCTCAGATAAAACTTCTGATATTCTGATATGACGTGTTTTAAACGAGTGGCTCAGTGTGTCTGAGGTTAGAAAAGGTCTGAAACACAGCAGGACCTTCTTTAGGTCACTCTGGGTTTTTTTAAATATTTAGACAAACTTTTATTTGTACTGCATTTAAAATGGTTTTATATTTTGAATTGAATGTCATTTCTTTGATTAAACTATTAAAACCAGACAGTTAGGTAACATAAAGACTTTGGTTGGGGTTGGTCTGAGATCTGAGCTGATGTATGATTGAAAGTCCAATTCTACTTCTACCCCAAATGATAATTTTATTTAAATCTAACCAAAGATAAAATCAGTCTGAACAGCTGGTCTTTTTAAAAACAGAGTAATTATGTCAGTTAATCAGTTTTACTGCTGTTTACTGCTGTCCTGTCCACCTTGCACTGGCTCCCTGTCAGCTTTCATGTCCAATTTAAAATACTGTTGATTGTTTTTAAATGTGGTCCTTCTTATTTAACATAGCTCCTGCAGCCTTGTGCCCCGTCCAGGTCCCGGAGGTCTGCTGACCAACTCTTGCTGGCTGTGCCTAAAGCCAGGCTCAAATCTAGAGGAGACAGAACCTTTTCTGTGGCAGTTCCTAAGCTATGGAACAACCTCCCTCTGTCAGGCAGGTCCTCTCAGTCTTTAGGACAGTTTAAGTCTCAACTAAAGACCCACCTCTTCTCCCTGGCTTTTAAAAACTAGTTGATCAGAATGTCTTGAGCTGTTGCAATATTTGAGTGTTTTACTATTGTGATGTACTGTTGACTGTTTTAATGCATTGATGGAAAGCACTTTGGTCAACTGTGGTTGTTTTTAAATGTGCTATACAAATAAACTTGAATTGAATTGAATTGATAACATTGTGTTGCCTTTCAACGGAACCAGGCTCCTCGTCCATTTTCCCTTTTTTCCAATATTTGATTTAACTTATTTGTAGCTAAGTGTAATCAAACAAAACTAATCATTTGGAATTACATTTTTACCATAAATTTGAAATTACTGCCACTGTTCTGATTATGTCCCTGTTTCCTCTCATTTGAAGTTCAGACCCAATCTATACAACATCAAGCTGCAATGCTGAAGCTACAGCACCAAATCAATCATGCTTTCATCAATCAACAGATGATTGTACCGTTTATGAACCACCATGTTCTCACATATTTAATGGAGGCATCTCATCAGGACGACATGCTGTTCTACATCCACAAGAACCTTATATTCATCAACACAGATAACAGTGAGAGTAAAACCGTCTACAGGCGGCTCGTCTGCTGTAAGCTGAATCAGAACACAGCAGTGAGATGAGTTTCAGCAGGGGGAAAAACAGACACAACAGTCATCCATGAATCTCTCACTGCATTGTGGGTAGGAGTGGACAGTACCAGACTCTACCAGCCAGGTCAAGAAGGGATCCTGGAGTTGGAGTAAAATATTTAGGTTTCAAACAGCAAAAATGTTAAAGATTTCCACAACAAGGAATCTCCTCAGTATTTTTATTCTTATTAATGGTAAAGAAAAAGCAGACAGATCCCTGATTATTTCTCAGCTTACATAACTGTATGAATCTGGAAAGTAGCCCTCATTACTGTTTCTCCCTGTCAGTGAAGATGGTCGCTCATTTGCAGACAAGCAACAGTGATGATACGGTCTGTTAGTCAACAGACGGCCTCCCAAGTGACAGTCGTCTGAGTTGGATGGAAAACAAAAGTTTTAAAGTCAAGTGGGAGGAAACAGAACTGCAGATGAGCAATCAGGTGGATACGACTGTGAAAAATTCGTCAAACAAAATCAGCCAAGAGTAAAAGATATGTCACAATCCTGGTGAAGTAAGTAAATTCTGAGGACATTATCAATCACAACGACCCAAAAAATAGAGATGAGTCATGTTCAATAAAAATATAAGTAGGATATTTACAGTTTATCTACATTCAAACCAGAATTAAATGTGTAAAAAAGCTTTTCTACATACTTAAGATAGAGAAAATAGTGAGTCTGAAAGTTCGCTTACTTAGCTGTGTTATTTATGAGCACAGCACAGTTGATGTAAGCACAAGGCAACACTCAGACAAAAGGTTTGGCTGCCTCCAACCCAATTACATGCAACCATGACAGCAAGAATTGAGATACAGACACGATTCAACCCCGTCTCCCCCATACGTGCATGCACATATACACGGTTTCTACTAAAAATATCCAGCAGCAGAAAAAGTCTGCAAACAAACAGCGTTTCTTCCCGTTTTCATGCAAACAAACACAAAGAGACGAGAAAAGCTGAGACAGGTAGAAATCCAAACTACAGTGAGGCTTGCTGAATATTTCATAATGTTTTCACTGGACTGTCAGCAGCACTGAGGAAGTGCAGCGGGTGTGTTTGCGAGGTCTTTATGTGCAGATTTAAACTGTATACATATGTGCTGACAGGCTCAGCTTATGAATGTGTGTGTGTGTGTGTGTGTGTGTGTGTGTTTTGGGGCGTCGGGTTGATTGGATGTCAAAGCAGTGCTCGCTGGAGAGCCAGTGGCCGGTGAGAGTCAGTTCATCGAGGCTCAGTGGTGCATGAAAGCGCTGGCAGGCCACGTTAATGATTTGGGTTTTGTTAGAGCTCTGAGTTACTGAATGGACAACAAACAGTAACCAAAAATGCTACATGCTCTAAGAAACTGCATTTTATTTTGATAATTATCTTCAATTCCAAAACGACTCAAACCTTAATTACCTTGCACTGCAATGAATGATCTGTAAATGATTAGAACACTGACTGCCATCAGCTGCAGGTAAGATGATGACTACTCAGAGGTAAAGCATAAAATTTATTCTAAAGAACTGACACTACGTCAATCCTTTAACAGGAAATACGTTTTTTTTTTAGAATGTTAGAAGACAACTGAGGAGTTTTACTGTGAAAAGCAGGTAGATGCAGGTGAGCTTGTCTGGGCCCTGAGATTCTCACCTTTCACCCTCTTCCTCTCTCCCTTCATCTTTCTGTTTATCTGTCTGTTACTTTCTTTCTCTCCTTCCATTCTTCATGTCCCTCCTTCCATCTCACTCAGTAACAGGTGAGTTCCCAGAACTAATTACAGGAGGCTCTCTCACCGGGATGCAGCAGACTCATTCACAGGCAGCGAGAGCACGAGGAAGCTTTCTAATAACATTTTCAAGCTCCTGATTAAAAACAGCTCATAAATCTTTTGTTCACATGAGTCAATGCACATGCACTGGGTTGTATACGTGCACATACACAGCGTAGAGACACTGTCACCTCCCAGCCTGCTCACAGTCCCACCCATCACTTGAATAACCAATCAAAACATAGTTCAAACAGGAAGTACAAAAGAGACTGCAGTTGAGCTGTCAGAGGGTTCAGTGAAGGAAGACCAGCTGACTTCCTCCACAGTGTCGGGTTTTACCCTGTCGGACATCTACACTCCACTTCCTGCTGCTAGCACCCTATACTTCCCTCCACTGAGTCCCACACTGAACAGGGTGTTTGAGAACATAATCCGTTGTGCATCTGTTTGGAGTTAATAAATAACAACAAATCCGTGATAAAACCCTGCTGGAGGTTTAGAAACTTCATTAAAACTGGGATTTTAGTGATGGTGGGGGAAAAACTGAATTAAACTGAACTGAACTTATCATAATACACCATCGTATTTAAAAAAAAAACAGCATCTGAAAACTCGACTGACTTGTCATGCTATTTATGTTGCTTGTTTTGGTTGTTGTTTATTGCCGTTGTAGATATTGGTATTAAAAGATTTAATTCTAAGTGGTTTAAAGGTTCCTAAAAAAAAGACTTGCATCAAAAATGGCCTGGCTGTGTTCTGACTGTCCCCCCACTCATAAATATAAGCTGCAACAACAAACAGGAAGCCATTAGCCTCACACCTGTAATACACACGCAAACCCAGTCCAAACAATCTGAGGCCTGAAGGACACACAGCTGCACGACCCATTGCAAATTAACCGTGGATATTAAGTTTGAGCATTGTCATAGATTTTATTTAGTCTACATGTGTGTGGTTTATTTTCATTTTAATCTGTGTGATGAGGCAATAAAAATGCAAAGAAGAAGCATAATGACCTCCACCAGGAGTCTGAACAAAGGAAATGAATAAAGTGATTTCCGTGATGAGGAGAGAACTCATTAATGCATCGCTCTCCTTGACATTTAGATGCTCGCCATTGATTTTCACCACCAGCCACATGATTTACAGTTTATATCTTCCTTACATGACTAAACAAGAAAATGAACATAGAATGGGCTGTACAGTTCCAACATGAGGGTAGCAGAAGGTGAATGGATGTTTGGAAATATGATGTTTTGTGTTATAATTTAGGAAAGGACTTCACTGGACCACAGCACAGTTTTTAGTTTGAGTTACCAGGAACCTGGGATATTTTTTCTTCTTGACTCTTTTAGTCTTTTAGGTTTATTTCTGAAGTCTAGTTGAAAATTCAGTTGCTGTCTGTAAAAGTAAACAACCTGCAAAGTGATACAAAGATAGTTACACAGAGTAACAGTACCTTATCGGGTGATTCCTCGTTGATTTATATTTTCATTTCAAGGAGCTAAACTTTATTGTAAATATTTATTATGGTCTTAATAAAAAAAAAATCTTTAGATTTTCTGAAGATTTTTCAGGTTTTCTTTGGATTTTAGCTGCTTTTTCCACTCATTTTCTGTCTCTACCTGGTGAGTTTGGGAAAAAGTCACGAGTTTAAGTGTTAAGAGTAAAACTCTGAGTTTTAACTAATTTAAGCATTAAAAACAATCAAAGCAAAACAGACAGTTTCCTGAAGAATAAATGTTAACCCTTTAACTACTGTAGAAGCAGATCTGCACAAGCTCCACCCTCTGAATGAAAGCAAACAGGCCATTAAAGGTATCACTGATATTTTTACTTGCCACCAGCAGCTGACGGTAATGAGTCTCTTTGATTTTAACACAACATTTATGAGAAATCACACATGAAACATTAGATTAAGAAAGGAAATAAAAAGCTGAATCAATGAGTAAATAATTTGTTGAGGCTCTTTGCTCCCAGTAACCGGAAACAAAACAAATCAATGAGAAATAAAAAAGAAAACAGTTCAAATATAATAAAATAGTATTTTAGCACCAAAAGAGTGATTTATAAACAAGTAGTATAAACAGTCAATTAACTGAAGGATGAACTCCAGGGTCCAGTTTCAAGTCCTGCAGGGTTTGTTTCTGTTTCTAAAAGACATGACTTTCAGATACTTGTCATCTGTTGTAGTTTTTATGTCTAGCACTTCTTCATTTGTCTCCAACTTTTCAAACCTCTTAGAAGTATAAACATACTGTGACGCTCAGGCACAACGACCCATTGATCTGTGGAACTAATAATCTAGACCAGCTTTACAATGCAGGTTTATTTTTTACAAGTAAATAAGGAGAAATTGACTTTGGCAACACTCACTATATTTGATTAATAAATGTTTAAATCAGCAGAATTTAAAAACCAGTTCCTAATTTTAAACAAAGCTGCTGATCGTTCAACTGAACACAAGCACAGCTACTTTAAAAACTGAACTTTGGGTATTTTTTCCATTCAGGTTCTACTGAAACAGAACTCTAATCCACAGAAAGAAAACTAAACTAGCAGAAATCCTGTTCCTTCTAAACTGTTCTCACTTTGTGCAGATTCTTGTATATTTTAGGCTTCTGCTGACTGGAAGGTCAAGACACTTAGTGTCATCCTAATACACCCCCATTGTGCACATATGCACACTGTCACACACTGTGACCCTTCCAACAGGCCCACACTGAGGTGCATATGCTATGGCTCACTTGCTTCTGGCACTTTTTTACACAAAAAAAACAAAAAAGTGAATCAGCAGGGAAACAGAGAAACAACCTCCATCATCTCACAATAAAGGGACGTTTGTCATGATCCTCACTTATTTAAAATGAAGAAATATTACGTGAAAAAGCAAAATCCCAGCCTTCAGTGGATTCCTGTGGTTTTAAAGGGTGAAATATTACCCTTGACTGGATTTTCTTTCCAGTTGCAAAGATAGTTTGATTAGAGCTTTGGGGGGGTGTAAGTTTGATATAAAACACAGAGGAACTATTCCTCAGATAGCAAAGTGAAGCAGCTCTACAAGATGGGCGTCAGTAACGTGGCTGGAGTCAAATGTAAAGTGACATACAGTACGAAACCTGCAGAGGTGGGAGCAGCTGACGTCTCCTGCTGATCAGGAGTCAAGCTGATATGTGAAACCGCACGCTGAGGCGCATCTGCTGTTTCACACACATGCTGAATTCCTGCTTTGTAACATCCAGGATGAGTCTGATTCAAAGAAAATACTCTTATAATTTAACAAGAATCTTACTACTGTCCACACACGACACTTTTTTTTAATTCCTCACAGATTTTTACAGTTTTCTCCCAAAAACTGCAGGAGCTCTGAAGCTCAATGTGTTGAGGAACATGCTGCAGATGGTTGAGCATGTTGAGAGCAGACACACTGTATCTCCCTCCCTCTGAGTGGCTAATGGACTATTGGGCCTTTTCGTGATCACTTACAAAAGTAGGAATCCTGCCAAGAGATTATGATTAGACTATAATGGCTGACTACCTGGGAGGTCCGGATTTTGATTCAGAACTTTTACTTTTTCCCCCATTTATCTAATTTTGTTATCACAGTCACACAGCTGAGCCTGGAATGAAAACTTTAACATCAGAAGAATTTAAGTCTGGAGCTGGCCGTAATCTGAGACTGGGATTACAGAAATAAATGTGTGAAAGAAGTAAACTCCTTTAATGCCTGTTTTTAGTTTGTTTTGCATATTGTTTTGCTGATGCAGGCAAAATGTGAGCATCACAACTTTCACTCAATGTTACAGGCCTTGAGCTAGAAAGTTGTGAAACTCAAAACAGCAAAAATCAAAGCGTAAGCAGAATCCTGAAATAAATATGCACATAAACAAACACACAGCTGCAACCCCTCAGTTATAACTCATTTTCCACTTTAGCAGCTCTTTGCAAGAGTCATATTTGATTTACAGTCATGCAGTGTCAGACGTTACAGGCAGATGACCTATGAGTGCTGGATCAGATCAGATCCACTGCAGCTTCACAGTCACAGTGACCTAATCTACAAGCAGGAAAAGACTCACATTAAATGACCTTGAGAAGGCAGAATCCAATGAAACCTGGACCCTGTGTGTTCCATCACAACAAGCCCTCACACATCTCCACATACAGGCTGGAGATTCATGTCAACAGTGGCTACTTCTTCTTTTTCTCAGGTTAAAGGAGTGAAGTGTTACGTAAGCGCTGTGCTAAAACCAGGGCACAGCAGAAATATCACATACCTACTTTATTATAAGGGGAGCAGTAACTCTAAAGGGACTCGTGTCCTGCATTTAAACATTTATAGGACACTCAGTGATATACTTAAAAAATCTGATTTATAGCCCCAGAGCTCTAGAGGAGAATATTTCAACAAGGTTTTGATTTAATTTTTTTTTTTTTTTAAATCAAGATCACTAACATGACCATTTTTTGCTCATTTCAGATAAACAAAGTATTAACTCACAGTTTTTTATTTATTACTTTTGTGAGTTTTTGGAATTTTTTTTTCACTATTAGACATCGTTCAAAGTCTTCATCATTTGTATTTCATCAGTAATCACCTGCACCAACACAAACACACTGGTTCGTTTCCAGGCTCTGTTCACATTACTCAGACTTTAAAAATATATTATTTAAATATTTCATATTTATTTATAATTTATTCATATCTCATTTTTCTTGAAAATTATTTGACTTTGTTTTTTTTATCCACATACAAACACAACTGTTATTGTGGAGAAACAGATATTTAAAAACCTTTTTCCCATCTGGAGCTTATTAAAGCTGTCGTGTTCGTATAGACAGTCACTGGAATCCAAAACACAAACTTAACTATTTTGTCCCCAAACACTGAACTTTGATTTCATGTTAATGTTAAATGATGGGAGCTTTGACTCTTTCCATTTAAACCTGACAGTCTGATGGTTCCTCCTTCAGAACTGGTGATGTTCCTGGTTCTTTGTTTCAGTCTAAGTATAAAAGTGAGCGATAAGCACCGGCTCTTCTCTGACAGCCGTTGTTTTTTTGTTTCCCCAGCTAATACAGCGTTTGACATTTGTTGACATGTCATGCTGCAGACCCCCCCTCGTTTGTAATTTAATGGAATAATCCTTTTATATTTACAGCATCTGATTGGATGCAGAAATCAATGGTTCACAGATGAGAGTATCAGTATTTCAGCCCTTTTATTGAAATTGTGTGGAACACAGTGACGTGCTACTTGATGAAAGAGTCGAGCAAACTCTGGAACACTTGAAAAAGATACAAATCTGTCTTTGTTTAGACTGTAAAACAGGAAACTCATTGAAACTCATTATTTTATTTGTATTAATTCTACACAGAGCTGGAATGAGGGAGCAGAGAGAGTCATCAGTATTCACAAGGCTCAGTCATTCTTTGGAACGAAGGGACTGTAGTAGAGAAGAAGAAGAGAAAAGCTAAATTGTTTGCTCCACTCTGAGACAATAGATCAATAGGGCTCCTCTGCAGTGTGGTGGAAATGGTTCCACTGAACAGTATCTCTGGCAAACAACACAGCACAGACTTCACAGTGGTAACGCTGGAATTCTTTATGTCACAAAGTCAGAAATAAATTGCTTATATGGTGCTGAACAAAAGTTAGAAGTAAGTGTAAAAAGAGGTTGTTTCAAAAGTAAGAACATACAATGAGTTGGTGCAAAAACAATAAAGTATTTCAGCTGCTGGACCCAAAAAAACCTGGTGTTTTGATGATGTTTGTATCAAGAGTTAATATACATCATTTGCATCATTCAAATCTAGAAGAGATAAAACTTGCTGGCTTTTGTGTTTGTTTCTCCATCTGTAGTTGTGTAACATTCACTCTATGGGAGTCAGGAGAACCTATTAAAGAACCTATAATTACAAACACACCACCACCGTGTCTCAGTCACGACCTCTGCACACACATCTAATGGGATCATGTGCAAGTGGCGGCTTGGATGTCTGGTCACAAAAGACTGATTTAAGAAACAAATCTGATTATTTAAAGGTTAAAAACAAAATCTTTTGAGATTCAAAATGCTTAAAGTACAAATACATGTTTGTATGTTTATATTAGCAACAGGTATGTTGTGTTTATTTTTACAGATAGTTGAATAAAGCTGTGCAGAACTGTGTTTATTAGCATTTATGGCCAAAAATACCCCCTAAAAAATGGGAACGGTACTTTTACTAAAGTTATTAACATTTTAGAAGCTAATGATCGTCCTTCATTGGAGATTTTATACCAAAATTGAAATTATAGAAGACTCCAGAAACACTCAAACGTTCTATTTTTAAAAAGCCATTTTGGATGAATTTTAGGAGCAGATTGTAGATCCATTCAGATCTGGAATCAGTTCTCTAAGTTGTATCTGACCGGGCTGCAACTCGCTGGAGATTAAACCAATCGAGGTAGAAGATATGTGATGGAGTAGATGTCCCACAAATGACCTGGAGCACATCAAGGATAAACAAATATCGCATCTAATATTTCCTGAAACCTCTGGTGAGAACATTGTGTAACAGCAACAAAAGATGTCTGGGTTCATCTATTTACAGATTATATTAGTTTACCATGCAACGCCAAAAGCCCATTTTCTATGCCAGATTTTAATTAAGTGGACTTTGTGACAGAATATGAATCAGTGCAGCTTTTTTTGTGTCCAGAGAGTTTGAGTGAATAGTCATTGTGTTAATCCTCGCTCCGAGGCATGCTGTTGTGAGAGGGTTGGTTGCTGTGTCTAATCTCAGGCATTGCAAAGATTATGATAAGAGTGAAACAGGCCTTGGGGGAGCACCGCTCGCCATGTTTGTCACTAAGAATTTCACGCTGTTGTCAAATATGTAAATGAGGAGAAAAACTGCTGATATGTCGCATTTGAAAATCAGAAAGCAATAAATGAAGAGGAGAAAACACTGAAAGTATGTTATCACGGTCTTAATGTTCAGTCACTATCATTTTCGGTCGTCTCTTTATTCCTATGTCACATTCCAGAGCAGATGTGCGCTCTTCAAGGACACTTAGCAGAAATTATTATTATTAATTAAGCAAGAAAAACAGAAACTAAAAGAGAAGAACAGACACAATGCATTGTGGGAACTGTCCAAGGATGAGCACTGGGAATGCTTTGAGTTTTATGGGAGGTGCAAATGTAGGGAAGCACTGGGCAGAGTGTTACAATCACACAGGTTGTGTGTGGACTCTTGGGAAAGTGGAAGGGGACCTCTGTGAACTCCTCATTTCTGTGGGGCTTTATGTAGCGTGACGGTTCCAAATGAAACTCCGTGATCATGTGGGAGCGCTCTATTAATTTGTGGCTCGGGCCGCCTCTATGGGGAAAAAGCTGCCACAGCCACTGCTGCAATTTCCAGCTAAGCTTCTCGCTGCTTATTGACTGCGTAGCTGCACTGCAATGTTGCTCCACATCTGCAGCAGTGTGGCTTCATGTGCTCAGACAATCTATCATCTCTTTGGTTGCCCACTCCAAACTTTACAGGACGGATGAAAAGCAGTGTGAAATAAAAAGTAATCTTAGCCTTAGCTAGCTGGAATTCGTCCTGTTCCAACAACATGGCATGCTCTGAAAAATTTCATCTGGTTCTGTTGCCAAATCCTGAAAGTCTTGTTGAAGTATGACCACAATAACAGGAATTTCAAGCTAACAAGACGGAAAGCTGCTGGGAACGGCTGCTGAAATTGGATGAGCACAGAGCATCTTCCCAACTGAATCTGAGCTCTGAAATGTAAATATCCTGAAACTAATTTACTTTGCTTGGATGTTGTAGCAGTTACTGGGCACTACCATGCAGGATCTATATTAGGAACCGAGTTACAAAGGCAAAAGCAAAAACACACGATCACAAGGCTTTCTTAAGACTCATGCCCTGAAGCAAATACATCCACATGAAAGAATAGCCAACACTAACTACTTTACAGCAAATCTCACTTGATTTCTTCTTTAGGCTTCACTGTTTATCAACTTCTTCCCTAGAAAAATTCAGAGAAACAACATGACAAAATCCCAGATGAGAGTAGACAAGCAACAACCATGAATTGTTCATCTATTGGTTTTTATTAACTTATCAATAATTTTGCACAATTCAAACTTTTAGCTTTTCTCTACATGCACGGAACAACAAAATCAGAAGAGACGAGGTCAGATCAAATCCATCAGAAAAAATATTATATCACGAAGAACTGGAGCTGACATTCACAGGGACACTAAATTCAACCAGTAGGCAAGAACATTGGCAAACATTTAAAACAAAAAAAGTTGAGTCAGGTTTCTTAATTACAGAGGAATTCTTTATTTATTCCCATGGAGGCACACGTCCTTGGGAACTCTGTGGAAAGTGGGTGGGAAGACAACAAATGGAAAGTGCCTGCACAGAGTAGGCCAACCAGGAACAATGAGATGCTGGGCAGACATATAGAGTAATTAAAAAATAAAAAAACACGCCCACAGTTTGTCTGCTGCATCTTCATGAATTCTTGCAAGACGACCGTTTTGAGAGATAATAACAGGCTTCACAGAGCAACAATGAAACAACTAAACTTGACAAGTCTTGAGCGAGCGTTGTGTAAAATAAAATTCATAATAAACGTATCGAGGCACAGAAGAACAAACACATCATTAACGTTCCTGGAAAATAACATTATGTGTAGATGAAAAGCTTCCCACGTAAAGGGAGAAACGGATATCTTCCCTCTACAGACGTTCATCATGAGATTCGTGTGGGAGGTCCACAAAAAGGGAGAGAGCACGTGAAAAGAGGAAGAAATAAAAGGAAGAAGAAAGACGAGTCAAACAAACAGATGGGAACGAATGTATGCTGGACCCCATTCAACCAGGAGATTCTGTTTAAAGATGGAGAGGCTTCACACCTCTGCTGCATGGCAACCATCACTCTCACTCTTTCACGTCTATACCTCAAAGAACATCCCCCATAAAAAGGACTGGGAGAGAAACTTGCTGTTTTTTTGAAGATGCAAAGGCTCTACGGAAGACCTCCAGCTAGTTTACACCAAACATGTTCATCAGGGTTTTTTCAAGCCATCAGGTATTGTGGAGAATGATTGGCAGGCGGCTGGACTCATCTTTTTGATCAGGTCAATAACAGGATAACACGCTATTCAGCTGAGAGCCCATCAATCACGGTTTGGCTTAATTAACCAGCTAAGAGCTCACCATCTGAATAGACGACCGGATGAATGGATACAAGAAATTGTGGTGGATACAATACAACACAATGGATCAGTAAATAATTTAATACTGCAAGCCTGAAGGTTGAAGAAACCCAGAGGATCTGATTTAATAAAGTGATGTCTTTAAATAAATGTGTGCTGATGAGGTAATCGCAGCATCTACAGAAAAAAAAAAGAGCCAAAAACTCCAGTTTGTCTTGATTTCTTTCAAATCTTATGGTAACAGACAAAAATTAAGGTTATTATTATCTGCTAATTAAAGATTCCACACTCTGCAGCAACAATGTCATCTAATTATCGAATGTAGTTGACTTTAGCCTTCTTAAGGCCTGTTGAACGAGATTAAATTCACCTCTTTTTTTCACACACTAACAAAACAAATTTTGAGGTCTTATGTAATTCCTTCAGGAGTTGCAGTGAGACACACAATAACAATCTTCCATTGCATTTGCTGCACAGAAAAACCTGAAAAAAAGAGTAAAGTTTGTGAACCCAAGCTCAGTCTAGAACTCAGCACAGTGACAGAAAGACATTTAACTGGCTATTTTACTTTCAAATGCTCAAAACTTATTTCCCTAATCTGCAATTTAGTTATGGATAATTGGTTTTATCCCATTTTAATAAGTTGTGGACTAAACTGCTGCATTACAACATCCCTCTGCAGAGTTTAAAGCTGGATTCATGCTTACGCAAAGGCAAATGTGCTCCCACACGGCAGCGTACTAACGGAGACAGTTTCTGTTCCTATTACCCCGACCCTATTGCAAAGAAATTCTCCGCCAGGACAGCAGGAGGCGCGTTCAACCGTGAAGTTTGAAGAGGTCTCCTGGTGCTTTATGTGTGGTTCCAACCATGAAAGAAACAAATAAAAAGCAGGGACGTTACGGCCACCGGCATCACCACTGCTGCCCTTCAGACTTTTTTTAATACGGACATATTTGTCTCTCATTTTCCTCCATCGCTTCGTGCACTCCCCAACCTCCAACTCTAAGGTTCCAGCGATCTCCTTCCAGGAGTTGAAGCTAAATGATCGTACTTCCTCACTTCTTCTGCGAGACTTTCCTCGATCTGCTCCATGTCTTCAAGACTGTCAACACTCGCGCTGATTACAACTTTAAAGGGAAGTTATGTCAGGCCGGAAATGATGTTGGGTTGTTTGGCTGACCAATCACAGACGTGCTTCATCCGACGTTGCCGTTGTAAAGTTAGAAAATACAGCGTGACTCCAACCGACCATCCGAGACAATTGGAGAGCCCATACGATGTCGTATCATGGCGGCGTGTGCCTCCGACACGTCGGAGCTGCGTTAGCATGAATCCAGCTTAACACTGAAGCTATAGAACGATCAGCTGAGCTGGTTTTTATAAAGGAAAATAGAATTTCCAACATCTGAATGAGTCCGATTTGGAAGTTGGAATATAAAACGAGAGACAAAGTGGTGTAGCATTATCAGCTTCTGTTTTCAGAACTATCATTTTTGAAGACATTTTGTCAAAAGTAGAGTCTCATGATCTCAAAAACATAAATATTATAATATCAGATAGAATGAAGCCACATTTCCCTCACTGCTTTTTATTTACTTTCATGGTGATACTCCTTATAATATAATTATACTACAATATGTTTTTTATGTATTTTGGTAAAAATATATCTTTGTGATACTGATACCACACATTGAAATTATGACAAATTAATCTAATTGTGACATGTTGTACAGCTGTTGTTAAAAGCTAAAATTTATTTAATAAAGTTTATTCATAAATTTGTTGCATAATATTTTTCTTGTTGAAAAAGGTAAAGCATTTGTTTAGATGAACAGAAATTGTCTACGGATGATGAAGTAAAAGTTGAGGTGAGTCATTTATTTTTGGAAATCCTGAACTAACAACTTCTCAAGAGATTTATTAGCTGTAAATAAAAGACGACACTGAACACAAGTAGCATAAACAGAAATTCAGCACTGAGATCTTCAGACTCAAATTTGACTTGATCAAATCTTTTTCAGACCAGTTCACAAGCACACATGATATTTTGCAGCCACAGAAGGTACTCTGTGTTGTCTCAACTCATTTATAGATGTGACCAGCAGCCTGAGACTCCTCTCATTAGTGTCGGCTCCCTGGCACCATTCCATTTAGCTTTTCTCATTTACTGGGATGGAGCTCATTCTGCAGCCTCTTTCGCTCATTCTGACTAAAGCTCAACTGATGTCAGACCCAGATTCTACAGAAGGAAGTTGGAGAAAACGGTCAACAAATGCCTGTCTTTGTTTTGGTACTGTATCTTAAATTTATCACACTGTGTTGGTGAGACGTTTCATCCAAACATCCATCTAAGTCCAGCTAATCCAACTTTTCTCCATCAATTTTTTACTCATACTTTTACTTATTTCTATATAATTCTGTTAAAAGCCTTTACCAAGAAGAGCTTACAAAGACATTCACAATCTTAACTCTCATAAAGTTGGAATGCTGGGTAAAATATAGGTAAAAACAAAAAATAAAAATTTCGGAATCTAATAAACCTAGATCTTATCACGGTTAACTGGTTCCAGAACCCCCCGCGATAGGTGAAAATTCACTAAGTAGGGATACACCAAAACACACGAGACAATCTGGTCAATTTTGAAAATAAAAGCGATTCTTCAAAATAAAATACCGCAACTGACAAATGCTATCATATTTGTGCATCTAAACAGACTATGGAGATGGAAATAAACACAACACGCATGCAGCACGTGTTGCGTTGGTTGACTGATGAGGGTGATGAAAGACCTGTGCAGTGCGATGAAGGTGACGATGTGACTGCTACGGTACTGATGAAAGCTTTACAGCTCTTCGGGAGGTACCTCATCTTCAGATAGAGGTGCAGGATCATCAACCGACCACGGAGGAAGTGTGGGGAAGTAAACAAACAGCCAAAAGCGCAGTATTTGAGATTTTTGAAAATTCCGCTAAGTGGTGAATCTGTGAAAGTCCAACTGCAAAGTAGTGAGGGATCACTGTATATAACATTTGGGGTTTATGAGATTTGAAAATCTTTGTATTGTGTTTTTATTTACATTTGTAATAGAAGTCTGATGTTGTTCCTGGCCCCAGTTTAGGAGTCGCAGCTCCGAATGCGCCGATGATCACTAGTACAATTGAGGTCTTCATCATCATCATCATCATGTTTATTTGTATAGCACATTTAAAAACTGCATGAGAGCCTACCAAGGCGCTGAACAAAGCATATAATAAAAAAAGCTGATAAAAATAGAATAAAAATGCAATTAAAACAAGCAATTCGGATGGGAAGGGAAAAAAAAGATTATACTGAATTGAAAGCCACCGTGTAGAAATGAGTTTTTAACCGAGACTTAAAACGGAAGGAGATGGAGAAAGTCTAATCGGGAGGGGCAGTTGATTCCAGAGCTTCAGTGCACAGACAGAAAAAGCCCTTGTCTTGACTTTCCATATCTTGTGTTTTCTCTTTCAGCTCTTGGTTTTCTTGAGCTTCTCGTGTTCCTTCTTCTTGATGTTTCCATCACTTCAGATCACTAAATTTAACGTTAATGCCTTTTTCTGCAGTTTGTCAACCACCACTTTGTCCATTAGCAATTACACGCTTGTCCATCTAGATCTGGAAGTTCCACACTCTCTAAGCCCAGTCATTCTCAAGCCTCTAGATGGAGCCTTCCAGGTTGAATGTGGGAACTCCAGCTTCTACACAACTTCTTTTTGTTTTGCATTTTTTATGTCCCATGAAAATCATTCATCCGTTTCTATAGATGGTTGTTCCTGTCAGGGTCACGTAGGGGTTAGTGCCTATCTCCAGAAGTCACAGAAACAAACCATGCACACTCAGTTCATGCAGAGATGCCCCTGCTGGGTGTTTGACCAGCAACCTACCTGCTGTGAGCGAAAAGAGCTAACCAATCAAACACCGTGCAGATTAAAAAAAATCTAACATCCTCTAAATAAATTATGCAGAAAAAAATTGATACTTTACATCCAGCTGATTAAATATTAATTACTTTAAGAAAAACAAATGTAAAAATGTCAAACTATGAAGTGTTCTTAAAATCCATTTAATATAAATGAGCATTCAGTATGCACACTGCTCATGTTTAAAAAAGAGTTTGGATTCATGCTTCGCTTCTGCACAGCTTTATATGACATCCATGGTGTCCAACATTACAAAATGTTTTTCTTTATGGATGAACGGACGTTGACACCAAGGGAACGAGTCTCATTTTATCAGTGTTTTTCCATCCAGCAGTAAAAAATGAAAAGTAATGCATGAGAACAAATGCAAGGTGTTAAACCATGTGGATTAAATATATTCTTCATTTTGTGTCAAATTTTCTGAGGTTTTGGAATTCAACTGCAAAATTTCTGATTATTTGAATTTTTCAAGGCACTAGAAACAACTTGTGAAGAACATGAGCTCCATATTTCTCCATAACAAGCAAACCAAACTGTGGAAACTGGAGTTTAAATTCTATAGTAAATTATTGTTTTCCTGGAAAAACTTGTAAAGTTTGTTGCACAACCAGCCAATTAATTTTACTGTTTTTACCTGAAAACAGATTAATATAAAGAAGCAAACATGCAGCATAGTTATGTCATGAGAATAAAGCGAGCCGTAATTCCCAAGAGTATATACAACCTCTGAAACCTCCTAATTAAGTAACTGTATTTTTAGAATAAAAATAAAACAAGATACCATATTTAACAGCTCAGGAGTTCTTTGATGGTAGTCTGTTTTTTTCTCATTAGTGATGTCAGGGGTAATCATGGAGCAAAGCTGCAAAAAAATCAATAGCATGCCTGCAGATTTATTCTTCACGTTGCTCTTCCTTAACACTTACATCAATGTCAACTTTTAAAACTGAAATTAATGATAGAACTTTGAAATGTGACGTGTTTGTTTGTTTCACCGTAATTAAGGTGCGGTCAACATGCAAACTGTGTTTTAGGAGCTCCGAAACAATATTTCTCTACAGTGAGTGAATCGAGTACAGCATGAGGTTTTCATAACCCTATCTCGACCTCGAGCCATGACCCCAGGCATGTTAGATGTAACAACAATAACAATGCTTCATACCTTCTTCTCTTTTACTGTATTTTTGCAGCCTGGTTACAGCACCACATACTGGTCTGGCCTTGTAAATAAAAAGCTTTAAGTTGTTTTCTATGTTTTTGTGTAGATGAGTGTTTCTAGAAATGATCAGTTCAGTTCGTAAAAATAATTTTAGAAACAACAAAAGTTTCATGGAAAAACACTGTTTTTCCATGCGAATAAGCCCTAAATAATATCTGACAAATTCCTTTACAGATGACGTCAACCAGAATCCGTGAGTCTCTGCAGCCCATCCTGCCAATCAGAGCCAATCAGAGATGAGAGCAGGATGAGATGGCAGTCTGCTTCCCTTTAAGATTGTTTATGAGTGCATTATATCATAAAAATAATTATGATGGAATTTAATTTCACATATGACTCATGTCAACCCACTCTGAAGTCAACCCAGAGGATTCAGTCTAGTTAATAACACAGTGGAAGTGGCTCGCTCCATGCAAACAACACAAACTGGAGAGGTTATAAAGCTGCTCATTTAATCATGGCTGCCAGAGCCCAAGCCCAAAAAGAAGTGAATGGACCAACAGTGCTGAGACCCCTGAGAGGAAGCACTTTGGAGAAGAAGTCTGTGAAGTATGTGAGCTGCAAAAGAAAGTGAGCGACAGGGGAGAGGGAGACCATGCAACCACTTCCCTGGATCCATCTGTCAGTGAGCCAGTGGGCCCACTGGTTCTGTTGTCCCTCTGGCATCCTGACTCTTCCTATTAGCCTGCTAGTTAGACTGGCATTTAGACTGGCAGGACAGATTCGAGCAGGAGCCAAAGGGTTTCCTGTTTTGGGGTAGCAGCAAACTAATGTAAAACAGTGGAAAAGCTCAAAGGAGCACACGGCAATATGCTGCAGCTGCCTCCTCCAATCACGTCAGTCTGGCTTAATTTGATTCCACTGCGACAGGATTCAATTACATTTTATTAATTTTGGCACAGTGCGACTACATCGAGGTTGATTCAATTTCTGGCGATGCAATTTAACTAGATGCAATCAGATTCACTCGAATTGAATGAATTTTTAAACATAATCTCATCCTGTCTTCCGCCCTCTGTGTAAATCTTCCCATTGCACTAATTTTCCTCTTTTTGGGATTCAGAATGCAGAATTTAATGAGTGATGCTGAACTCGTCCTGAAAAGGAACCCCAACTGTTTAGTGGTTCTGAGTTTTCTTGGTTTCTGGATGAAAGAGACTACCTGAAGAGAACATTAGCTTCTTCAATGACAAAGACGGGCAATTCAGGAGAATACAGAAGAAGTTTGGTCGAAGATATTACTGAACATGCTGCTGTTTTTTCCCTCTGCATGTCAAATAACCTTTATGTTCATCTACTGGAGCTTGTGACGGAATGTCATTTCTCCTCAGTGCTGCTGCTTAAAATGCTTACAAGCACAAAATGTTATTGCAAAACAATCATTCGTCAAATAGGCATAAATATATTTGGCTACACATTTAAACCTGTGATAGAAACAGACTTGAGCAGATGGTTTAAACAGCTTTGGCTGGAAGCTACTGCAGGAGAGGAAGGACGTGTCTGGAGGAGCTGTTGAACAGCTCATGTGATGCTCATGGACGTCTTATGAGACACTGAGCTCACATTGTACTGAACTGCTTGTGTTTTTGTGCCTATACTTCTTGTTCCAAGGCTTTGTGCGGTTGTTTTGATCTTTTGGTCAAATCCCAACCAAAGATGCTAATCTGTAATCCCGACATACTTTGAAATTGATCCACAAGAGCTAAAACAAAGAATTTGAAAAAACGTACAAGGCGATCAACGGGACAAACATCATGGCAGAACTACTCGGGAACACATCAACATTTACAGTAATATAATTCAAACTGTAGGAAATATTGTTTTTGTTTTGATCACCTCTAGTTTTTACATTTATATGTAAACACAAGCTACCAACAGCTGATGAAGTGTTGATTATTATAAATCCTTCTTGAGGATTTCAAACATCCAAACATTACTTCCAGTAAAGTTCCAACTGTGTTTCTTTATTGTTCTATCACTTGATTTGTCTGCATTGTGCAAAGAAAGGACAAGTTCCAGTAAAAAACTATGCTGCGGCTACAAACATCCTGCTTGATTTCAGATGTACAGGAGAAACTCTCCGGTGGTTCAGGCCTCTCCTAAAATTGTGCAAATCGTTCCTGGATCACAAAAAACCACCTACTGATCTGAAGTGACTCCCCAAAAGCATCTCCTGACCTAAAAACTGCATTTCTTAAAAAGCAGTATAACCCACAGCAATCACTGAACATCAAGCTGTTAGAATAATCTTAACTATAAAAATTACCTGGAAAACTGTATCTGGAGACCCTTTAGATTAAAACTAAGTTTGGCTCTCTGAAATCAAAAGAAATAAAACTGGCTCAAGAGTTTCATATATTTAAGTTCTTTAATTTAATAGGTAGAAGTACCTGCTCAGCAGGTCTTCTAGCTGAACAGAAGCTCGTTAATCACCTATTGATTCAAACAGATGTGCTGGAGCAAAGAAACACCTAAAACATTCAGGATGGTGGTCCTCCAGGATTAAACACCGCTTGTCTACACGATTCGTGGGAACGTTTGAACATCACTAAATCAGTAAAAACCGACAAACCAAACTTTAGATTTCATTGTATGTGATATGTGGATTCCTGAAGTAGTGAAAGGAGATTTAAATCTTTGAGTTGGATATCCTGTGTGGTATTCTCCAGCAAGATAATCCCAAACATCAAAAATCCTTAATTTAATATACCTATTACTACATCAGTGGGTATTATATCTCTGTTGAGGGCAAAGTTGCCAATAAGTTCTTTTTCAATCACCTTGCTGACAAATAATCCATCCTTTTTCCAGATTACAGTGTGTCTTTGTCACTGAGGTTTACAGGTTTCTTGGAACTGCTTGAATCATGAGAGCAAAAACATTTTACCCTGTTGTAGGTTAATAGTTCAAGTGTCTGAGAAACAGGAGGTGAGAAAAATATGTCGTCATCACATTGAAAAAGCAGAAACTCATTTACTTTTCAATCTTCATTCATTTCCAGAGAGCTGATCTCCCTCCATGTGAGAAGCTTGGCAGTGCTTTTTGCAGTTATTGGAGTATTTAGAAGACAGCATTCTTCTCCGGTCAAATATTCAATGTACCAATTCAAAGTAAGGCCAGCACTCGGTGGATCGAGTGCTGAAGGGCAGACATGAGAAATCAAAAGCTTGCAGGCAAATAAATAGCATATCCATAACACCGAGATTGCCCTTTGTACAATCCCGAGCCCTGCTGACTCCAGTCGTTCCTTCAAATTGATGTCTCATGCACAGCTGCCTCGAGGGACCGATTTCATTTTCATATATGTACTGGATCTTTATACGCCAGCGAGTGTGTTAATCAAATGATGCTGTCAAGTTTCCCTTACAGGGAAAGACGCAGGTCATTCCTTTTGTGAGCAAAAGGAATCAAATTATCAGGAAAGACGGAAAGTTTTAGGGAACAAATCTTGATCAAAAGAATGTGAGACTGCCGGACACGAGGTGCGGGATATCTGACATGTCTCTGACATGCATCTGACATGCCTCTGACATGTCTCTAACGTGCATCTCACATGTCCCTAACATGTCTCTGACGTGCATCTCACATGTCCCTGACATCCGAGCATTTGAGGCAAAGGTTGTATGTTTTTTATGTCAAACCAGAACTGGATGCGAGCAAACCTAAGCTCACTGTGCAAAGAGACAAACTAAAGCATGAGGACATAAATCTTTTAAACCCTTAGCTGCTGACACCCCCCAACCACCCCCAGAGATACAGCGAAATATCTTAATTACGCCACTTAACATCACATCGGCGAGTCCCGGGTGAGCCCAAGCAAGCATGTAATTCTTTGTACTAAGCATCTGTAACAGCCAAATACATAAACCTTCAAGGATGCACACTCAAGTGCAGGGAAAGACGGAGAGCTGGGAGTTTCAAAGCAAATGTTTTTCCTTCCAGGAGCCAGAGGATATCAGCAGCATTAGCTTACAGGAGTCAGGGCACCTGCTGCAGACTTCCGTCATCATGAATCTGACAAAACAACATGTTTCTGGTTCTAATCCATAGTGTCTGTTCCAAGGCTGGTCTCCACTGATAAAAGACTCTGAGCACCACCGACCCCCCCCCCCCCCCCCCCCCCCCCCCCCCCCCCC